>VZTO01014806.1:9244-27648 GCA_013400615.1 Syrrhaptes paradoxus
CTGCCAGGAAGCCCATGTGCACATTGCAGCGCAGGGCAGGCCATGGCTGGCAGAGAGTTGGTAGCACTGTGGCTGCTGGCTGGGGTGGGCTGGGGATCTGCGGGGAAGGTGCTGGTGTGGCCAGCTGACAACAGCCACTGGCTCAACATGGAATACATCCTCCAGGAGCTCGTGGTGCGGGGCCATGAGGTGACGGTGCTGCTGCCTTCGTGCTTCCTCATCCTCGATGCCAACCAGTCCTCCCCTTTCCAGTTTGAGGTGGTCGAGGTGCCGATGACCAAAAAGGAGATGGCTACCATTCTAGAGGAAGCCTTTTATTTTTTGTTTTATGAAGAAAGAACGCTACCTGTCTGGGAAGGTTTTTACAAGTATATTCAAATATGGCAGGATATGAAGAATACAACCAAACTGATTTGCGATGAGCTCCTAAGAAATGAAGCACTGCTGGAGAGGTTGCGAGCATCTGCTTTTGATGTTCTGTTGGCAGACCCACTGGTGCCTACTGGGGAAGTAATTGCTGAGATGCTGGGTATTCCCCTCGTGTACACCATCCGGTTCTCCATGGGGAACACAGTGGAGCGGCTCTGTGGGATGCTCCCAGCACCTCCTTCCTACGTACCATCTGTTTCAAGCCGCTTAAGTGACAGGATGTCCTTTCTGGAAAGGGTAAAGNCTGTCTTAAGTCAGATAACCCAGGTAAATATAACCCTTACCTGTTTAGCTACACCAGTTGAACTAAGTCCACACAGATACCTTTAGTAAAGGCAAAACAGTGGCAAAGCTACTTGAAACAGGACTCACTAGTCATAGTCACAGCCACACATGAATCACAAAAAAACAGCAAAACAAGATGATACACCCACCAAACACTGCTACAAAATTAAACTTTATAATGGCTAAAGAAAAAATATTCTGGAAAACTGCATGATACTACTACCTGTTCTCAGAAGAGAGCAGCTGCCTGTTTTCTCCCATCAACACATCAGTAGCACCAAGTCTCTCCTCTGTACCTGCAGGATTTAGCCTGGAGGGGCAATAAGGTTTTTTCTCTTTGTGGTATCTGTCCTGGGCTGTATCATATCATCATCTTGTGGGCTAGTAGTGGATCACTGCAGGACACTGCACCTACTAAGTGAAGAGATAAAAACCGTAACTCGCTTTACCGCCAGGTTTGTGTGTACAGAGCAGCAAGTCTAGGCTGGAATAACGGGATCTGAACAGGCTGATATTGTAGCTGCTGGAAATGTCCCATGGGGACATGTGTTTCCTCTGGTCTGAACTCCTGCTTGGCACAGGCATGTGTAGCTTCACCTTGAAGATCCAGCACAAGGGTATTCTGGTTTTGGCTGGGGTAGGGTTAATTTTCTTGTGAGGGGCTATGGTTGGGATTGGTGATAAAATCAGTGCTGGTAACAGAGGGATGTGTCAGCTATTGCTGAGTAATGGTTACACAGCATCGAGGCTCTGTCCGCTCCCCACACTGCCCCTCCCGGTAAGTAGGGTGAAGGTGTACTAGAAGCTGGGACAGTTGTCCCCAGCTGAGGGAAGGGATGTCCCACCTCCTGTGATGATGTGCTCAGCAAAAAAAGGTGGTGGGGGGAAGCTTGCCAGGGCTGCTGCTGCTCAGGGACCAGCTGGGCAGCGGTCGGCTGGTGGTGACTAAGGGTTGCTCTGGTACTACTTGTTTTTCCTGGGTTTTAGTTTTTAGCTTATTAATCTGTCTCTATCTCAACCCTTGAGTTATCTAACTTCTGCTGTTCTGATTCGTGCTCTTTCCTGCTGTGCGTGCGAGCAGCTGTGCTGTGCTTAGTTAACTACTAGGGTTAAACCACAAGATGCAGCAACATCTTCTGGTCCTCCTATGTTGCAAAATCCCCTCTGCGGGGAGCAGGAACAGGAATTGTCTTTATTTGAGATAACCTGTAGTTCCGGAGAGTCCAGAACAGGATTTGCTGCTTGCCCAGCTGTCCTATGAGTGTGGTTTTCTGTTGTGCCATGCCTTCTTGCCAAGGTTGACACTAAGCTGCTCTCCCTTTCATTGGTTGGCTCTAATGTGTGTGTGCACAGGAGCAGTGAATTATTTCCCGTGGGGTTAGACTGGAGTTGTATGTGAACTGCTGAGATGATGGGGCTGAGGTTTGCATGGCTGCTCTGGGTCTGTGCGTGCTGCTGGAGTGCTGGCTTTTGTGGGAAGGTGGTGGTCTGGCCCACGGATGCAAGTCACTGGATCAATGTGAAAGTGCTGCTGGAAGAGCTTGTTCTGCGGGGTCATGAAGTGACTGTGCTGGTGGCCTCAAGCAATCTGCTCATTGACTACCAAGACACCTCCTCCCCCTTCACCTTTGAGGTCCTGCAAGTTCCCTTTACCCAGCAGAACCTGGTTGATGTGATGGAGGATTTCCTCAATTTCTGGATGAACGAGGTCCCCAAACTCTCCTACTGGGAGATCATGCGGAGGCTGCAAAAGGACACAGAGGAATTTTCTGACTTGTCAAGGCAGACCTGTGACACCTTTGTGACGAACCTTCAGCTGATAGCAAAGCTAAAGCAGGCCAAGTTTGATGTTCTGATCGCTGACCCCTTGGCTGTCGGCGGGGAGCTCGTAGCAGAAATCTTAGAAATCCCTTTTGTCTACACCTTACGCTTCTTTTACGGCAACGTGCTAGAGCGGCAGTGCGGTGGGCTCCCATCCCCACCTTCTTACGTGCCTGCTAGCACCACTGCACTGACAGACCGCATGTCCTTCCTGGAAAGATTGCAGAACTTCCTCTCTTATTTTTCCATGGATTTACTTTTCTTGAAGTTTTGGCGAGACGAATGGGATGGGTACTACAGTAAAATCCTAGGTAAGGCAGCTGAACAGCTTGTGCTTTTTGAATGTTTTGGGAGCTCAATGGTGGTGTCTCAAAACTTTCTCAGTGGCCAGCAGAGAGGATGATTCTGTTTTGGTCGCATGGAGGCTGTGCTTTCCTTTTCAGGTCTGGTCTAGGCTAACAGACACCAGTGTGGCTTTGCTCTAGTTTCTCTTGATGACCATTAGAGCACATAGCTCTGATTTCTGTCAATGCCAATAGTGCTGGTCAGCTCTTCCAGGGAGCTGTATGCCCATTTTACTGCTTGTCGAGGGATTCAGAGGACACTTGTTGCCTGAGTTCATACTCTGTAAGAGTGAACGCTGAGAACTGCCACCTTTCCCTTTCCTCCACCATCCAGCGTTTGAATAGTCTCCCTAAACTACATAAATACTTGAAACTTTTGTTCCAATCTAGTGCACAGCTCAGGCTTGATTCAAAGTCTGGTAAAGAGATCTTTTCAGTTCAACGGACTTTGAATTTTGTACCGAATTTCCGTGTTTAGGCAGATAACGAGTGAACAGCAAGCACAAGGGCATCTGTTCTGTTGCTCTCCAAGCTCTTCCTGGATTGCCCAAGAATGCCTCTGTGCCTTGTAAACTAGTCCCTTTTCCCTCGATTGAATTTTTCTAGCACACAACACTTAATTACACCTTTATATTGCTCTAGTTATAATACAGGCTTAACGCTCACTCCAGTAAGTCTGTAACTGCCTCACTGCTCTTTTCCTTAAAAAAAATAAAATTACTGGTGCAAATTGTAATGCTGATCAATTAGGATAAGAAGATGCCCTACAGATAATTTTTTTTGTTGCTTATTTTGTTTGGTTCCTGCTTGCATGAGGCTGGCTGTGGACAGTTGTTTATCAACACTTCTAACACTTTTACTCCCCAGTTCCACTTGGGGGGGAAATAATGCAAAGACAACTTGTGCCATGTACCTGAGAATATGGTGCTCTTCCAAAAGGGAAGCTATAGAACTGTTTTTTCCCCATTGGATTTTTCCTATAGATGGATTTCTAGAGTCGCTGGATTTTGCACTAAATGACACCAAAAGCATGTATGGTCTCAGCCAAACTCTCTCAGGATGTGTCAGAAGGAGCTGCTGCTCCAGGAGGACTAGGGCTGGCCGTGCCCGTATTTCATGGCCATCTGAGCAGCCACTGGCTGTCAGCATTTGAAAAATGCAACAGAACTTTGCCTAAAGACTTTTCTCCTCGCTGGCAATGATTTCTTTGCAATTCATTGAGTTTTTTTTTTTTTGGGGGGGGTCTTTTATTTAGAACTAAGTTTTCTGTGATTGTTCTCTTCTCCAAAGTGGGTCTTCACTCCAAGCATAATGAAGTCTTTCAGTAGTACAAGAATGGCACTTCGGTAACACAGAAATGAAATGTTTCCCACTTACTCATGTACTGCTCGTTAACCCTGAATCTTCCAAGTCCTTGTAGAGATAGTATTGCCTTGTTTGTGGCAACCTGCCAAGGTTGAACACAGGACAGGGCAAGGAACAGGTCTGGGAATGTTAATTTTAATTTAATGTGTGATTTGATAGATTACACTGAGTGGGAGTGCCAAAAGACAAAGGTAAGGCTCCTCTTTCACAATCTACAGCAAACAAGCCTGCTACCCTGCATGTTGTAAACCCCTTGTACCTTGTCCCTAGGAAGGCCCACAACCCTGTGTGAGACGATGGGGAAAGCAGAGATATGGTTAATCAGAACATACTGGGATTTTGAATTTCCACGCCCTCTCCTGCCCAACTTTGAGTTCGTTGGAGGACTTCACTGCCAGCCTGCAAAGCCATTACCAGAGGTATCCTGACTTTGTTCTGCCATCAGTTGGCTATTGGCCCAGCAGAACAAAAAAATGCTTCTCTCCCTGTTCATCTGCACAAGCCCTGTACTGAGAACGCTCATTTTTAAAGAAGATGCTCTGTTGCTGGTGGGGAGCATGGACCTATATAGCAATCTGCCCAGATTTCTGCAAACTGAGGGCTGGGTTTACAGCCTGTTCTCTGGAAAGGTGATAGCTGAGGCCAGCAGGAGTGAATATGATGTTTGTTTTAGGATAACAGGTGCTATCTCATAAGATTTATTTCTAACATACAGACTTGCAGCCTGTGATAGCATCAAAATACCTGACACAAAAAGGTTCCGTGAAGGGACAAATTCTTTTGACCAGAGTCAAGACTTAAAGAGACTAGCGCTGAACACCTTTTCTGTTGTTGCTTAGTTTAAGACATCTTACAGAGTAAAATACTCAGCCTCCAGCCTTTGCTCTGCTTTGACTGGCAATGTTCAGGTGGAATTTGAAACTCACAGATACTGACAATGGCAACAAGACAAGCTCTGGTCTAGATTATCCCCCTGTAGGAGGTGGGGTATTTTCAGTGCAAGTTGTCTACTGGAAAAAACCTCTTTTAACTGCTTTTCTCTCTCCCCTGTAGCAAAGGGGAATGGATAATGATTCCCTTTTTTTGGATGCTATTGCTCCATTTTGCATGACACCAGCTAAAAAATGGAACAGGAAGACCTGTTGGTCTGATTTGTATAAAACTTGTTTAGAGACAAGTGCTGCATTGCAAGAAATCGAGACCTGGCTGATGAACAAAGTGACAGCAGCCACTTGATCTATCAGGATGTTGCAAAACCCTGACACTTCTCAGCACTGTCTCTTCCCACAGACCTATGAAGTGAGAAATACTTGTTGCAGGAAAATCTAGAACCTTGACTGACCATCCTTGGGAGGGTGCCACAGGGTACGGCCCTCTCACCCCAGTATCAGGATGCATTCCTGCTGCCTGGGTTCTGAAAGAAACGTGTCCTGAAACTGTTTTGACTTCTTTTCAAAAAGACAAAGCTGCTGTCACCTGTCTCAGCTTGTCCTGCTCTTTCTTGGGGAGAAACTGCTTTGCACAGGGCCAGGTCCGTGTTGGCAATGCCCTTCTGTCAGCAGAGGTGCTCCTGCACCACCAGCATCTCCTCAAGAAGCTAAAAAGCTTGTGCTCTCTGCTCACAGAAACCTCTGTAACATGCAGTGCGTAATTACGATGTTTTCTGCCTCTCCTAGGAAATGGAAGAATTTGTTCAGAGCTCAGGAGAACACGGCATTGTGGTATTCTCTCTGGGATCGATGGTCTACAACCTAACTGATGAGAAAAGCAATCTGATTGCTGGTGCCCTCAGCCAGCTTCCACAAAAGGTGAATTTCCTTTTGAGTCTCTAACAACTTGCCTTGTTTTTTTGTCACCCCTGTTGTCTTCAGTGAGCCTTTTACTTTCGGACTGGCCTGGTTTTTACCTGCAGAGAGGCAGACTGCTGAGTTACCTCATGGGGAGTTCTGGTGTTTCCCCTTCTCTGAACCTAAAGATGTGGAGGTGTGTCCACATGCCAAAATATAAAAATCACTCTCAGATTTTTCTAATAAGCACATAATAACTAATCAAAGACCTGACCTGGAACCAAAGCTATTTGAATAACTGGGAAAAGGCATGAGGGTTTGAGACTATTACATCTAATAATACAGAAGGACATGTCACATGCACTATGTTTATCTCACTATTCTTTTGTTCAAGGTTCTCTGGCGGTACAAAGGAAAAAAACCACAAACCCTGGGCTCCAACACCAGGATTTATGACTGGATACCCCAAAATGACCTGCTTGGTGAGACTGATTCTATCTGGGATGCATTGCACCCTTGGAAAAACTGCTTCCCCCTTTGTTTTTACACTAAAACGGCTTATTCAGGGAAAATTCACATTATGCTTGTGGCTACAATTAGTTTTGCAGCTTAAGCAGCAGAGGTTTGCACTTGGAGCCTTAATTTTCTAGTCTGCTTCAGGCTTCAAGGTGGGTGGCTGTACAAGAAGTGTGGAAGAGACAGCCAGGCTGTGAAGAGAGCAGGGAGCAGTGGCTCAAGGCAGCAACTCGAGACTGGCTCTGAAGATGGATTTCTAATGCAAAAGGCTGTCTTAGTGAGCCTGGCGGCAATTGTCTGGAAGGGCTAAGCACTACCTGTAGGCAGGAGTAAATATCAAAGTAGACACGTACTGTGGAGCTGGATTTGGCCTCTGCAGTTCATCTCCTGGGCTCAGCTTGACTGAAGCAAGGCTGCAAGCAGGGGGCTGTTGTGAACCTCAGACCATGTGAAAACTAGAACCGCACAACAGCGTCAGGGCTGGCGAAGTAACTCCAGGGTGGTCTGGAGACACATGCCGATTCACATGTTGCATTCAAACAGCACGTGTGGAAGCTTAGTGTGCAAGCTGTGATGCTGATCCAGAGGTCAGGGCTGTTCCCTTCTCTAGCAGTGCGTTTGCGGGTAGTTTGCGGTGCTGGCGTCCCGGTGAATGCAGTCTGCCGTTACACGTCTCTCCTTCCCTGTTCCAGGCCATCCCTTGACAAAGGCCTTCATAACTCACGGTGGGACCAACGGGATCTACGAAGCTATCTACCATGGCATCCCGATGGTTGGGATTCCCATGTTTGCTGACCAGCATGATAACATTGCTCACATGAGGGCAAAGGGAGCTGCGGTTGAGCTGGATTTCAGCACGATGACAATGCAGGACCTAGTCGATGCACTGAATACAGTCATTAACAATTCCACGTGAGTTTTGTTCCTGCCTTACAGTAGGATGAGGTTATGAAAATCTTAGGCTGTTGATGTGAGAAATTCTGATGGCTCTTCTGGGAACAAAAAACATTGAGCAACTGGAGTTTGGGTTTCAGATGAAAACCATCTTTCATTCCTAAGAAGCAGCATCTCTCAGAAAGGAGATATGAGTAATTCTATTTTCCTTATACTACATTTTATGATCCTTTTGAGACAAATAGTTCTTGGAAAGCCCAGAGTAGCTACTGAGAGAGTTTTCTGCTCTCTCTTGTCCTTGTTCTCTGCCTGTATAAATTCTCTGCAGGCTTTGGGTGACAATTCCAGTTGTCTCCTCTGTCTGGACCCACAATAATTCTCTTTACCTCTGAGTTACCAACATCCTCAGGTTATACTGGAACAGAAAATACCTCTAATGTTTCCATGATGCCTTTTTTTTTTTTTAAGGACTATCTGCAATTAGCTTTCTCTGTTACTGTTTAATAACCCAACTTTATGCAGATAGAAGTAAATCGGGCCAGTTTCAAACATTTAAATAGCATTGATGAAAGTAAAAGCAGGGCTGTTTACCCTCCTCGAGAGGACTGCCAGCTGCTGAATGGGTTGTTTCAGGAATCAGTGACAAATCTTGGTTTCTCCTGTTTTCCCCAGCTATAAGGAAAATGCTCTAAGGTTATCCAAGATACACCACGACCAGCCACTTAAGCCTCTGGACAGAGCTGTCTTCTGGGTTGAATTTGTCATGCGCCACAAAGGAGCAAAGCACTTGAGACCAGCCGCTCACCATCTCACCTGGTACCAGTACCACTGCCTGGACGTTCTGGCATTCTTGCTCACCTGTGTGGCCATTGTTGTCTTCATTCTTGTCAAGTGCTGCGCATTTTGCTGTAGGAGATGTGGCAGGATTGCGAAGAGGAAGACAGACTAGACATCCTGTTGCCATCAACACTTTTTTTCTTCCTAGGTTGATTCAGCAAGGCATTTATGCACATTCCTTGGTGAATAAAATGATCAGGATATGCTTTAAGCTGGGCATATCATGAAGCACCCCACTGAACTGGGTCATGCTAAAAAGCTGTTGTGGGGCAGAGCTACTTGCTTAGCCAGCAAAATCCTTCTGACCTAATTAAGAATGAATGGTAACTGTTTTATCCCTTGGGACCCTATTAGCTGATCACACAGGGTTCCTAGAGTGGTAATTCCTGCTCCAGCCTTTCAGATTTATTTTGGTGTACTTCACATATTCAGCCTTCCCACATGTACTGTGGGTCCCTGAACCTGTGACTAATCTTACCTTAACTCTGTCCTCTCCTGTAATATCACCCAGGCTTGATGATTCACAACCAAAATGCCTCTACTCTCAGAAAAGCTCTTTCCAGGTTTGACAGTGAATCTAAGATCCGTAGCTCCTAAAAAGCACCCATTGGAAGGGCCAACATTATGCAAAATTGGGACCTGCAAGTGGCTGGTAAAGCTTTGTATCATCACATTTTAACAAATGCACTGACTACTTGGGGGCTAAAGGGAGAACAAAGTACTTAAAAACAGCAGAGAAATTAGTCTTTTGAGAACTATTTCTCTTTTCCAATCAGCATATGCTCGCAGTCCTGCTGCACAGGCTATCATTCTATCTGCAACACTACATGGGTGTGCAAACCTCTGTTCGTTAGCAGCTTGTCCATCTTAACGTGCAAACACCTCTGAGCCATGCTGATAAATGCAGGAAAACCTCTAGAGATGGACCTTGCCAAGAAGTAACACCAAATTCTTTACAAACAGAACAGGCTGAGAAAACAGGTTATATGTGTTTCTATAATAAAATTCACTGTACTACATTAACATTTTATTGGCATTGTCAATAGCTTCAACTTAATGGAATTGCTCCCAAACTAAAGAGGGGTTAGAACAAGACAGCCCTTACTAGTGCTTCTCATGGTAACTTAGTATGCAGTCTCTTTGGGTATGCTGCTCCTTCAGTCAGCATGGGATGATATGCAGAAATACACATTGTAAAGACAGAGTAGAACAGAATGACGTTCAGGCCCCTGATCTGAAAAGTTTTCCTTCAATTGTTTGCAGAGCTGGGTGCCTAGGCTCAGCTCTACCATGCTTCACCACTACCAGCCCCTGCAATGCAGCTTCTGCAAGTAGATTTGCTGAGGAGGTCAGTTCTACTGCCAGAAGGCAGGGAAGCTCCTAATGTACTCCGTAGGCACTGGTCAGACAGGGCTAATATAGGACATGGAAACACAAGAGCAGGGAAAAGCTGGACAGAGGAAGTCCTCTGCCATCACTTTAAGGAGGTGCTGCTTTTCTATAACTTAGTTGGAGAAATTTCTTATCTGGTACTGAGTTTAAGAAGTAAAAAAGAAAACCAAGCGAACCCCCCTCTTCTTTCCAGAATCTGAATATAAAGCAGACAAAGTCATCACAGAATGACAGCAATCCATGATGCGTTCCTCCCATTAGACACAGGAATAATGATAGACTGGTAATCCTACTGCTAATATGCATAACTCTCAGTGCATATTAAGTGGTTTTGAGGAACTCAAATGTATGTTCAGCTTCTTGGAGTGTTTAAAAAAATCCTCATGTACTTGCATAGAGGAGGTCAAACTTTTTGCTTAGCAGATGTAGATGTCATCTATAGCTGCACAGACTACAACACACAGCTCAAATTCTTGTCAGATTTAAAACCCATTTGATTCCACAACTGCCACACTGTGGCCAATCCCATACTGCAGTTTATAAAACAGCGATGGCACTCCGCACTTTTGAATTGGAGGTCTTTCAAGCATGTGCTACAACCTGGCTTTACTATGCAAGAAGACAGCGAAGAAAGGTTCTGAAGAAGTCCACCGAGGCTGTGCTACTCATACATGTGAACTACAGAGTTGCTGGAGAAGCTAAACAACTTCCACTACAAGTTTCACTTTTCTTTTTTTCAGTTTTATCATTGCCACTTAGATTCAGGTATTTCCTGGTTAAGAAATAACAAGTGATGCAGTTATCGCTATGAAGACCTAGAGAGAGTCTGGACCTTGCATGACTGATGTCCTCCTGGGAGACAGGTATGATTATGGCTGAGGACAGTGTCAATACCTGGAAGATCATTTGATTAAGTTGAACATTACCTGCAGGAGCTGTAAGTTAGCTGCTTCACTGTGGAAACAGAAAAGCAATTACCTTTTGTTTCAGCTGACCTCTTCCTAAATTCAAGCTTCCATCAATTTCATCTATCACAAGACCCCTTAAACTATTTTTGAAAACAAATACTTCCCTAGAACTGCCAGAATCTATTAAAACTGGCAAGCTTAGCAGACTAAGAAACCCGATCTGGAGTTTAATAATTTCAATAGTTACCAATTTATTTTTATAAAAAAACTGGTAGCAATGTAGAATACAGCAATATTTTCTGGTTCCACACACGCAGGTTGTGAACATTCCAAGCAATGTGTACATTTTGGAAGGAGACTAGACAGGAGAATTGACCAAAATGTTACTGAACACGGCAGGATTTTTAAAAAAGGTTAAAAATTAGGTATCAATAGTGTCTTCTTAATATTGCTTTCATTACTGAAGACTGAAAAAACACTTGACTTTACAGACAGGGTTAAAAAATGGGGTGGGGAAGAGAGAAAAAAAAAAAAAAGCTGCTACAACACTACCAAAAAATAAAAAAAAAAAAAAAAAAAAAAGGCTGCTACAAAAAAAGGCAGTTATCCAAAAAAAAAAGAAAAAAAGGAATGTTTGCATACTTGATAGCAGCATTCTCCCACTGAACCATGTGAAACTACAGGAAGAAAACATCAAAGCAAAAAAAAAAAAAAAAAAGGCAGTTATCCATCAGTATTCAAAAACTGAGAATGAAGTCACTGAGTTGATGAACACTGAGACTTAACCAGTATCTACATTCTTAGCTGTTTCCCATTCTGCTCCAACAGAAACATCAAGTTGAGCATCAGCTTTGCACATTTTATTTTTGGCTGATTTGAGTTTTTCCAGTTCATAGTTCACTGCATGCTTGGAATAGAGAGGGGCATTATAAATCCTTCTACACAACGAACTTTAAGTAGACAGCTGAAAATAAAATGTACTACTTGTAAACACACAAAAAAATACAAGCTTTTTTTGTTTCAAGTGAGCACTGGGTCTAGATAGATTATCTTCGGTATCTACCTCTTTCACCTCTTTCTCTGTCCCGGTCACAAATCCTCTCTCTCTCCCTTTCCCGATCACGGCCTCTGTCACGTTCTCTGTCTCTTCTATTATCTCTAGGACGGTCCCGCTCCCGCTCTCGGTCCCTCTCCCGAGGCCTGCTTCTCCGACCGCTGACAACTGCTTGTGTGCGTCGAAGAAAGTCGTCTACTCTCATGTCATAGTCGTGCTGTGATGAAAGGACAGCTCTGTTTATTTTCTTTCCCAGATTAAAATATCCTCCCTTCCCTTATCCACAGGACTGGTCGTTACTCTTGAGAAAGCCCAGTATTTTTTTTTACAAAAACACAAACAAAAAAAAGTCCAGCATCCATAAGCATCATGTCTGTGCTTCCACTCTGCAGAAGCTGGGGTTCAAATGCCAGATACCAGCAAGAGACCAGAAAGCTGAGGAGCCTTCAAAGCCCGCCAACAGAAATTATTTTAACAATCTGCTCTGGTTTTGGATGTGCCTTTAAAAACTTATAAAACACAGACATTTCTGCTGATAATGTAATTTGCTGTGCATGAGCACAAGCAATGTTACAGACGTGTCCTTATTCATAAAGTCTCTAGTCAATCTAAATAACTCGATCTTTCCAAGGAAAAATAAACTGCTCTTTTAAGACCTGTACTTTCAAAGTCAACATATCTCACGCTAGGCTACATCTGTACCCCAAATGCCTCCCCTTCCTACTCTGGCCTGCAGACTTGTCTCCCCCTCTATCTTTGTGGACACTTACTACTCGTTTGTCTCTGTATCTTGCTTCATGCGGTACAGGGTGATGTCCTGAGTACGGAGGATGAGCTTGAGGTGGAGGTGCATGGTGCTGATAGTAAGGGTGGTGTGGTGGCTGCTCCATAGCTGGATACGGTGGCTACAAGAGAGTCACAGGAAGTTTGTTGAGTGTTCCAAAGAAAAAAAAAGAAAAAAAAAAAAGAAAAAAAGGAATGTACACAAGGCTGAGCACTGGGAATTAAGAGTGGAGGTTACTTTCCTTCAGATAGAAAACATGACATCTAAATATTTTTGACAACACACTCGCAGATTTTTTTTTTTTTTTAAATAAACAAGACATCTCTTGGCTTTTCTCTTCCATCAGGGGTTGGAACTAGATGATCTCTAAGGTCCCTTCCCACCCAAACCATTCTATGGTTCTATGATCTTTTCAATCTGCAAGGCCTTTCTTTCCCGTATTACCGAAGCATCTCTGCTTGCATTGTTGTTCAAAAATTAAGCAGGTGGAAGTGCTGGATTTGAGCATGACTACTTGGGCAGCATCCAGAATGGGTAAGAGGGGGAGAAAATATGGCAGTTCTGGAAGCCTAGCTGTGTTTGAAAAAACCATTTTCCTCCCAGTCTGACAACTTTGTTCACTTCCTTCAGTTATGACAAACCCAGAATTGTGTTTCAGCTGCGAAAGATGAGAGGCTATAGCAGCATCTCTACATCTGGCGATGCCTTTTGCTCATTCACGGCATACGTGAGAGCCAAGTGACTCGTTACAGTCATCCGGAACCAGGATCCTCAGGGCCAGAATTACTCAAATTAAAATAATCAAAATAAGTGGTTATAATGAACGTTCCTCCTGACAAATGGATGGCAAAATCACGGCTGGATATAAGCACAAGTGAACTATCAGTTAATTTCCACCTACGTAGCTGTATACACATGCACTCATACATGTGCTCATCTGACTGGGAAAAAACTGCCTTTCAGTGGAGGCTGCAATACAGCACGACTTATTTTGATCACACTGTGCAGTACAGTCTGCTCCTTTCTTGCATGCTTCACTGCCACAGCCAAAAGCAAGCCACTGCCTAACACTAGAGCACGCCAGCCCGTTCCATAAGCAAGTCCACCTCTTCAATGTATTCGCTGTTTGAAAGAAAGCCAATTACTACGAATATTTATGAGAATACAAAATTTCATCACACCCTCTTGTGTGAGCTAAAGGAAAGTTCCGCTATTTCTTCAGAGTTTTCAATTTCGTGTGGGTTCAAACCAAGCCAGATTCCTGCTGCTGTACTGCTTTCTAGAATGCTGGACTACTGCTGAGAGCTAAGTAAACTACAAAACACTTGATATAAATAATTCTTCCCAGCAAAGATACGTTTTAGGAAAAGGGAAGAGTTGAGTGCAGATCAGATATTCTAGGCTCCTCCAGAGGGGAACAAAAAGCACCATATTTTATGCAGAAAAATTTAATTCAACGAGACACAAACCATTCCTTGCCATGGTGGTGGTGGTCCCATGTTGTGGAATTCCCTCACGTAATCATTGTAGGACTAAAATGAAAGACAATAATATTAATATTTGTGATGTGTGTTCTCTGGAAGTGCTGAAAGCTGAATATAAAAAGTTCCCCAAAAGTCTGCATGCACCAACTTACCCCATTTAAAAATACATCTCGTCGAACTCCTGAAAATCGTCTGTTGGGAATAAAAATTTGTAGAACTAAATCCAATGTATCCATACAGAAAAGTTACCAGGGCATAAAATGAATAGCATGAACACACCTTACCTGTCTACTTCGGGATATCTGGGATCCTTTATATACCCTGTTCAAACATCAAGCAGTATTAATTCAATTTACCATCTCATGATTACAGTCTTAAAAAAAGACAAGAAACTAGACACTGTCCTTTCATTTTGTGCCAGCTACAAAGATGTATCTACCTGCCATTACCCTCTGTTTCAAGGTAACTCTCAAAAACTTACAATTTCTTGCAGATAGTACAGAAAAAAACCAGTATATTTTCCTAATAGTTTCTAGATACAATGCTACACAGAAAATGAAAAGCAACCTAAAAAACATCTGGAAAAGCCCCACAGGTCGAAGAACTGTTACAGCTTCAGTACATTCCAGGAAGTAAATGTTTAAGAGCTCAATAAAATGGTGTAAAACAACAGGCATACTTCTGCTGCTAATAAAATGATGCTTCTGAGCTTCATTATTTAAAAAAAATTTGTTCTGTACTCTAAATAATAGTTTTGGAAAGCCAGGGAGCAGCAATAACACTCTTTTCGCATCAAAGAACACAGGCTTTGTAATCAAGCTAAAGACATAAAGGCAGGTTTTTAAAGAAAGATCTAGAAATCTACTACAGGAATAATGGGATATGCATTTCCAATAGCAGTGAAGCAGGATTCACTACATTACAGGTGACAATATCTTAACAATTGCTTTCTGAAGAAAAAAAATAATCTGCAACATTACCAGTGTTGTTGCTGCATTACTGCTGCAAACATTTCTTTCTGGTGAACCATAAAATCACTTTCTCAAACCCATCATTAGACCCCCCTCGTAAAATGCAGTGAAGCTTCCCCCTCCCTTCCTCATCTCAAGCTTGTTTAAAATATTATCTCTGAAAACATAATCGAATGTCATCTCTGAACACACGCTGCTAGTCAGGCAATCTCAGCTGACTTTCCCAGTTGGAAATTTCTGATAAACATTTTAATTTGACCATTACCACACTGACGAGTAGGTCAAACCAATTCAGGCATTTCAACTCCCCGTATAAGCAAAGCGCTTGAGAGCATCACTCACATCAACATACACAATTCTGAGGCTCTCAAAAGGGCTCAGCCTGGATTAACTCAGCTCTCTCTCCCAAACCAGTGTCACCAGCTTGTTTGAGAGGTGGGTTAAGCCAGCAGGCAGCACTTGGGACAAGTCATGTCCTTATATCCCAGTTGTAACAATATTTTACTTTTTAATTTATGAGGATGCACTAAAAGAGAAAACACTTGTGAACTGGTGCACAGAAATCTTCATAGTAAGATATTAACCTGGTCTTTGGTGAAACTCAGGAGGATAGTCAATCCTTGGTTTCTTTCTGCTGTTATGAATATCATAATCTTCTGGTCGACGCCTACACAAATTAGATATCAGAGATTAAACAAGGTTGCTTGGAGCATTCGTCACAGCAGAATACCTCACAGGAATAGCTTGAGCTGCCCAGGATCTCCATTTAATCATTCAGAATTCCAGCTGCTTCAAAATGTTCTACAGCTTTAAATTTGAACCAATAATCAGCAACAACAGTCCAATTCGATTCCCTCCACTGTTACTTTCTGGATACAGGGGCTTTGGTAGTTAAGGAAGGAGCTCTACCCAACTGTACCTTCATACCAAACCAAAGGTGACAAATTTGTCTAAACCAAACTCAGGTTTAGGCTTTAACGTTACACTTTCCATGTTACATTTTGAAACAACCTGCTGGTTAACAAAATAATTTACAGAACTAAACACAGTGAAAATAGATGGCAAAATATATCATTACAGTCAGAAGGCATAGGCATTGCCTATTTGCTAGCTATGGGGTAAAGAATTCTATAAAAGGTCTAGTTCCATAGCATTTACAAATAAAACACTGCATGCTTTGTGAAATTGCTTCTTCCACTATGCATTGTCTAGCTAGGCAGGCCAATTGGTACTATTTCTAACAATTTCTGTTCCAAGCAATTTACCAGCAATGCATCGGTGCCTTTTACAGAAAGTTTAAGAACACTTAAGCGTCCTAACAATTAAAATAATTTGGGCTCCTTTCTACACAAACAGCTCTTTTATGGAAAATATAGTAACTTTAAGAACTTTGCTCTCAGGGAGGAAGTCTGCTTATGAAACAGTTACATTCTGCTTGCTGTTATGTTTAATAATGAACTAAGTGCTAACTTTACTCTGTCAAGGTACACAAACAGTAAGGGGAGACTCCCCTGCTAACATAACAGTGTTTCTAAACACAAAAGCAGCTACAGATCCAGTTCCCACCCCTGCCCCTCCCACCTCCCCCCAATATAATTCCTTATGACAAAGACAAAAAATTAACACTTTCTTAAACTGCTTAATTACTGTGCAACTTGCTGGCTGAGTAACAAGCTTGTGTAGCTTTTACTTTTATAGTAATTTATCCTCCCCCTTCCCAACTTCAGTCTTTAAAGCCCACCATACCCACTTATTAAACCTTTTAAAACGAAAGCAGACTCTTTACTATGAGCAAAAAGCCCAAAAACCAAAGCAGTTGCACCTAAAGCAAAATTAGATCAAGGAAAATAAAAGCTGGTGTAAAGAATAAACATACCGCTTTCTTGTAGTTTTGAGAGTGCATTTACGACCGGTATAAAATATGATAGAAACAGTTCATATGGCAGTCCAACTACTGACTTTAAGCTGTAAGCCACACACATAAATGGAGGCCCTGGCAGGCTTGAGAAGGTGTGGTGGTGTTATATGTATAGTTTGCAGTCCATTGCAAAACCTTCACTTGTATATACTTTATTGCACTGGAAACCTCTTAGCTTAACTTCAAAAGCCATCTTGGTGTTCAGTCCTTTAAAGCCAAAAATAAGGGGGCGCTGCCAGGTTTCCTCCTACCTACTCGTTACAGTGTCCTTTGTTTAAGCTCAAGGAAATGGGGACTCTTGTTGGGTATCTGTACCTACCACAGGACGTTTCCACAAAGAGGAAACTTAACCACAGGTTTCAGCCCAAACCATACATCAGTCTGTATGCAAAGTGGCTACATGGGGAAAAGTTGTTTGGCAGAAGAGCTAAGATCAGTTCTTTGCAAAGAATTCTCCAATTCTGTAACAAGTTATACCCCCTTTTTTTTCTCTGGAAAATGATGTTAAGTTCATATAGCAGTGATCAATAACCATGTCGATCCTCTAAAAATACTTTAAGTCCACAGGTACTGCCAGCATCTGGAAGGGTCGTATATACAGACACAGCAACAGCCATTCTTTTTGGTTTGTTGCCGGGTCTCCAAGGGCCACGTGATCCCTTTTGGAAAGAACCTACTGTTTGCAGAAGCTCAGCAAGATGTGTGAATTCAGTGGTTACATGTTAGAGAATATTTGGCAATGGGGTTAACACATCACGGTGACACAATTTGAAACAGTCCCAATAATGCTCCTCTTGAATATCAAAATAACTTAAATATTTTATCCTCAAAATGAGGCGGCATCTTCTGCAAAATTCTAAGTGATCCTTATAAAAGTCCCATATTTGATAAGGCTTATCCAGAGACACACCTGAAAGAAAAGGCTTTTACAAGATATTAACACATTTTTGGCATATAAATATTTCCTTCTCTCCATCTAGCCTGCTCAGAATCAAGCCAAGCTTACCCACAGCTAGCATTACACGTTGCATCAGCTCAATAAATGATCTAGTCTAAACTAGGCAGCACTTTAAGAGCTTTTTTCTGCAAAAGCAAAGATCCCCATTTTCCTCTTGAAAAATGACAGACTGGGCAACCATGTGAAATCCTCAATGAAGCCACAGACTTGTCCATGCAGCTTGATTTGAGGATTTTCTCTCTTCTTTATCGCAGGGAAAGCTTTGACGAATCATATTCCTCCATCACGTTATTCTGATACATGTGCCTATTATCAGTCCAAAGAACGTTTCTAACCTTCCCACATCCCGAACGGGGTCTCGACGGGATGGGCGTCCTCTTGATCGGGGTTGTGAGTGCATTCTTCTCTTGTGCCTCATTTTATGAATGACTTGATACAAGTCAATACTTTCATCAGGAGGGAAGAGAAGACAAAGTTGGGTTCCACATTCCGGCTCAATTTCCTAGAATTAGTTAGAAGTTCAGTAGTAGTTTACAAATTGAAGAAATGAAACTCTCCCCAAATACACTGACAACATACATTAAAAAAAAAAAAAAGACAATTTGAAAATTTTCAGTATAACTACAGACACACCAAAATCCACTCACATTACCTTTC
>VZTO01014807.1:9313-26694 GCA_013400615.1 Syrrhaptes paradoxus
CACAGTGCTGGCTCATGGTCATCCTGCTGTCCACCAGGACCCCCAGGTCCCTCTCCCCTACACTACTCTCCAACCGGTCAGTACCCAACTTATACTGGAACCTGGAGTTGTTCTTGCCCAGATGCAAGACTCTACACTTGCTCTTGTTAAATTGTATGAAATTTTTCCCCGCCCAAATCTCCAGCCTCTCTAGGTCTTGCTGAATGGAGAGTGTCAGCCACTCCTTCCAGTTTTGTGTCATCAGCAAACTTGCTGAGGGTGCACTCTACAAGTGATAGTCAATCCGCATTGGTGCATGAATATTTGCTTCGTAAGTGTATGCTGTCAATGGGAGGAAGACTTTTCTACCCACCATTCAACCTCATTGTCTAACAAACTGAACAGGTAAAGTATGTACAACACCAAGAACCAAGTACTTTCAGCTATAAATGATAATGAACTGCAGGTGATGGATACCTCATATCACTACTAGCACTATAAAGTAAATTAAATTAAATTCCCCAAGCTAGGCTTCCCCGTTGTATTAATTACTTTGTTACACCACACCACTTCCTGAGCTGGAAGCATCAGGCATCTTGGGGGTGGGACCTTGATTTACCTCGAAATTATGTTCCACAAAAATAACCCTTAGTAACTTCATCTAGTTGATACTGTCGTAATGGCTAAGTAAACAGGAATGACAGCCACCACATTTAGTGATGGAGCAAATCAAATCAGAGGAAATTATTTTCCTCAACAGCAATTTAAAACTCTTTTTTGGAACATCGAGAGGAGTGGGTGTAAACACTAACAATCCTGTTTCATGTGCATGATTGAAGGGCAAATGAAAATATTCACATTTAAATTCTTACCTCTGATACTGCAATACAGTTCTCAAAAACGTAGGGTAGTCAGATTTAAATATTAAACTGTTCCCATCATAAATCACAGGAAAATTTATAGCAGTGTATGTTCCCAGAGAGGAGCATGTAAACACAGAAAGATTTAAGTTGCTTGTTTAAAGACCATGCAGTCTGAAACTCAGTCCTACTTCCCCAGCAGGGACAGACTTGTGAAATCGTTGAAGTCGGCTCAATAAAACGACTGTGCACCCTTCAAATTTTACACCACTATAGAATCGTTTTCTTGGGGTTTTTTTTTGACCACGTAAGTCATCATAACGGCAGCACTCACCCTAACAGATTAGCCCCCAATTTCCCGTTTGGATTTCTTCTCAAGCCTGATAACGTATTATGCGAATTTAAGCACTTGGCTGGTGACGGCAGCGAGCTCGGCAGCCCCGGGGGAAAAGCTCCCGTGAAGCGAATATCTGGGAGGCAGCCGCCTCAGCAAACTGAGGAAAAGCCCGCGGCGAGTTCCGCGAGCCGATCGCGCCAGGGAAGCCGGTGCCTGGGGAACAGCGGCGGGGACAGAGCCGCTGGCAGGTGTCACAGCAGGTCACAGGGATCACAGCGGGTTACAGGGAGCTTCTTAACCACCGCCGCCACCTCACGACAAGGCGCGACACCGCGCCACCCCAGAGAGGCACTCCCACACCTTCTCCTGCCAGAGGAAAACAGCCTGCCGCTTCTTTATCGCCAGGCAGGGCAGCAGGGACACCGCAGGGCGACCCTGGCGGAGGCGGTAACGTTAAAGGGAGAGGCGCTGCTGTGAGGGGCACGCCTCGGCGGGAGGGGGCAGGGCGCTGGCAGCCACCGCCTGAGGCAGCACCTCCTCCAGCCCCGCGCGAGCACCGCCCCCCGCTCTCCCGCCTGAGCCGAATTTAAACTGCGTTACTCTCCCTCGCGCAAAGCACTAACGCTAGTGGGTCCCGCGCGCCTCTACCCTTTTCCACCCGGCAGCCAATAGTAGGGCTGCTTCGTTCTCCTCTCCGCCAATCGGGGCGCGGCTTATTGCTGGCTGGTAGAAGCGTTCGGTGTGTGCTCCCGCCCGCTGTGGAGCTTGGGTCCCTGGTGCGGGGCAGGCGAGTTCTCCTCCTCCTTCTTCTCCTCCTCCTCCCCCGCCCCTTCTCTCCGCGCTTTGTTGGTGCCTCTCCCGGGAGAGCGGCGGCGGCCGGCGGCGATGCCCGAGTTCCTGGCCGATCCGTCGGTGCTGACCAAGGAGAAGCTGAAGAGCGAGCTGATCGCTAACAATGTGAGCCTGCCGGGCGGCGAGCAGCGCAAGGACGTGTATGTGCAGCTCTACCTGCAGCACCTCACCGCCCGCAACCTCCCTGCTGCCGCCGCGCAGCCTGACTTCTCCAGCGACGAGGAGCGGGAGCACACGCCTCTCGGTGCCAGGAACCGCGGCGCTATCGCTGGGCGGGTGAGTACCGCCGCCCCTCTCCCGCGCCAGGATCCTGGTCCCCGCCCGCACTCCCTCCGCTTCTCGGTGGCCTCGGCCCTTTCTCCCGCTCGAAGGGGTTTGTCCGCCCCCGACCGTGGCTCCCCGCATGTCCTCCCGCGTGGGGCCGGGGACGGCTGCGCTTCGCCTTACTGGAGGCGCCGCTCGGCTCGGCTGAGGGCGCGATCGTGCCCAGCGGGGACGGTCCCTATCGCCTCGGGCAGAGGGGCGGGGGCGCGCTGCCAGGCAGCCTCTCCCGGAGGTGAACTGAGACCCGCGGTGTCGGTGCTGGGCATCCGCCGGCTTCGTCTCCAGGTCGCGTCCCACGTGTGCGCTTCTCGGTGGCGGCGGCTCCGGAGCGGCTCGGCTGCGTGGGGCCCTTCCCGCTGCGGAGGAGCAGCGCGGTCGCGTGTGGAGCGTGAGAACCCCAACTTCCTTCCCCCCCGCCCCCGATTCTAAATTAGGAAGCCTTTACTTTGACTGGAAGTGTCCTAAGTAATATACTTAGGTATTGGAGGAATAAAGCAAGAGAAACGGCACACGAGGCTGCAGCTTAACTTGCACAGAAGCATCCCTCCCATCAGTTGTCTTAGTTTTACCGAAACAACGCTACTCTGTGTAAATATCCCAGATGAAATGATGAAGTTGTGAAGGAACAGCTTGTTTGTTCTGTTTAATGAGGTGGACTGCTTAGTGTAAAGAGGGTCTGCTTAATGTAGCTGTCTCTCATACTTCTAAGCATATGTTTCGTAGCAAAGTGCCTCTGCTGCATGTTCAGTTGGTCCACTGTTACTTGCTTTCTTAGACGTACTTTTATTGTGTAAGGAAAGAGTGAGAGAGGAGCTGATGCCACTTGGAATTTTTCCCTTTTGGAAAACATGTTTTCCTTTTTAATAAGTCATCATTAAATTTGCATATATTGAGAAAACAGTCTTTTTATTTGTAATTCTAAGCTATCTGGTCTTGCATAAAGGCTTGTATAATGATCGCCAGCTACTGGAGTAGTAATGTGTGTGATATTACAAGTACTGAATGATAGTATCTGAAATACTAGCTTCTGAAGCTCATTTGTAAAGAGTGCAAAGAAGCAGACTCCTTTGAAGGTCTTTCATACTTTAATAAAACCCAACAAACAGTTCTTGAATTAAGAAACTGAAAACTGCAACTAAAAGAGGAAGAGATTTCTCACCAAATTATGTACCTCTTTTTAATGTCTGTCTAATTCAAATACTTACTGGCATTCACTGGAGAAACTTTACAGTGAACTAGACATGTCTCTGACTTACAGTGGTCTGCCTGTAGTATTTGTAAAGTGCTTTTGAATAAAATAGGATAAGCTTAAATCTGACATGTTTGATGCTTGTAGAAGGGAAGTCTCATAACTGCTGAAGTTCCTAGATCTGATTTTTCCTTTCCTTTCCCCGGTGCTCAAGCTTAAACAATTATGGGTGACTTTTTAAAATGTTTACAGAATGGGTGGTACTCTTACACTTTTATTAACAATGTCTGGAAGGCTTTGTGCTATTTCTGTTAGTCTTGTGTGTTAATATCAGAGCAGTGTATCATTTTAACTTCCAAAACTTCGGCAAATACTTTAGTGACAGTTGCTTGAATTTGGATCTGTCATCCCCCCACCCCTCTTCCCCCTAAAAATAATTCGTTGGATGTGTGCTTGTTGTCTGCTTGGTACAGCTTAGGTAGTTCTGAAGCTAGTAGCTTGAGTAGCTGTTGTCTCTGTTAATGCTGTCTGGTGTAAGGGTGCTTCTGTGATCAGCTCTCCTTCCAAAAGAGTGACATGCAGGCCCCCAGAGTGACTTGCCCCCAAAACAGTTGGAAGGGGGAAATGGAGTGAAGGAAGTCTGACATCCAGGGGAGTGGGATTCTGATATGGAAACAAAGCTACATGTCTTGGTAAGATTAAGAGAGGACAGGAGGGAAAGTACTCAAACCTCTGGAAAAGAAACTAGAAATAAGGGGCAGAGGGAGGAAGCTGGGACTGCAAGGCATTACAGAAAGGAAGAATAAAATAAAGAATCCCATGTTTCCTGTAAGTCGGTTTGTAGGCTCTGGAAACAAAAGTGTTCTGTCTTTAACTCCTCTGTGTGTCTTCACTGCTTTATCTTAAATATTTCTTTTATGTGTATGTTTAAAAGGAGCAGAAAGCAATTAGCACTGGGTGCATGAAAGTACTTTTATAACATGTACTGGTATAATAACATGGCTCTTTCTGTTGTTAGGTTGAGATCCAAGTAACAAAATTGCAATGCTTTATTAGTTCAATTTTTATGCGTATTACAGGCCTTAGAAATTGTAGCATTGGTTTTGTTGTGTTGCAGGGGGGATGTAAACCAACTTCTTCAAACTTTTAGGCAATCAGCTACTTGATATGTTGCTAGAACAGAGTAAAACTGTTGTATTACAAAGGTATCTTCCATGGAACTAAAAAATTTGTATTGCTCTATTGTTTCCTGTCTCACTCTAAAAATTTGAATACTGCTTAACCTGAAAATTGCAAAGTCTCTTCAATGCAGATGACTCAGTCAAGGCTAGTATTGACTTGCAAAAAGGTGTGAAAGAGTATTTACATATATTTGCCTTTTGGATGGTTCTGTCCCACTGTGCATTCTGCTATTCCTTGGGTTTTTTTGGTATTTGTTTGGATATAGCCTTATATTTTACAAAGGTAAAATAACCACGAACCAACCAAAACAAAACCGGAACAACCACAACAAACAATCAAAAAACCAAACAAACCGATTTGGGAGTGAGGAACCACTCCCACTGTTGGGGTGAATGAATCAATACTGGATGCATAGAGGGAGAAGTAGAAGAGAGCCAGAATCACTCTTAGAGCAAAGAAATGGGTACTTTTGGGTAGTTCTGCTTAATCGGTAGTAATACCAACACAAAACAGTTGTGAGTACTGAACTGAGTGCTTGTCTGTAGAAGTCCAAATGCCTTGAGCGAGCAATCCTCTCTGCTCAAGTCCTCCAAAAGGATCACACGCAGAAAGCAGTCTGTACTTACTCTGTGGGCATAAGTTATCAAAGATGTACAAAATATGTTTTCATGTGGCTTTTAGTGTGAAAAATTGATTGTAATTGGGATGCCATATTGGCCTGAGTGAGGGTGGTCATGACTTGCCAGTTTACTGGTGACTGAGCCTTCCCCTCATCCCGCTCTGGGCCCGCTCCCACTTCCCTTTAGTGATTGCCAAGAGTTACAACCCTCTCTGAACCTGCAAGCAGTTGGAATCGCAGTGCTCGTGTCCGTGGGGAGGCGGTCCAGGCTTAGCGTGCCGTGGGAGAGCGGGTGCGGCCCCGCGGTCGGGGCGGCGGGCGGGTCTGCCGGCGGCGTGGCTGGACGGGCCGCCAGGGGGCGCTCCGGGGCCGCCTGGGCACCCGCAGATTATGGCAGGGGGAGGCTGGGGCTCGGTTTGAGAGGGGAGTAGGGGGTACTCCTGTTTGAATCAATACCTTACCTGATCTGCCAGCGGACTAACGGGTGCTGAAGGAGGGGAGGGCAGTGTTCTTAAAATGGATATGATAAATCAGTTCAAAGGAGTACTCTGAATATCCATGTTACAGTCGTTGAAAATACAGAAAAGCTAAACCAGGTCTCTTGATACTGATAGTTGATGTTTTGACATTTCTGTAGTCATTAGTAATTTTAAACTGTCTACACTGTCATTTCAGTGTTCTTTTTCATAAGTTTTGAGCATTTGATAATGTATCTAGTAGGTGCACATTTTCTATTGATGAAAGCTGTGTAGCAATGAGACAAAACCCCATAGTTTTAATTCTACTGCAAATTATGCCTCTTCCAGCACAGCTCTATCAATACTACATCCAACCTATATCTCTCTCAGAACAAATAAAAGCTTTAATATACTAGTGATGAAAAGTTGATATATTGTGAGACAAGTGTAATGCATGTGTAGTGATACTGCTGCTTGTGGGTTTATTTGGCCTGTTTTTCTGATCCAGTAGTGAACATACTGATGTGTGTGTGAGCAGATCAAAACTTAAAGGAGTTTTGTTCTGACCACATTATTTTCAGGCCCTGAAACCATCATGCTTTGGAACTGCAAAGTCTTCAGGCAGTTAAAAATTTTTTTGGCACCTGCAGTTAAAAGTTCAACTGTTTTACTATAGTAAGATCTTACTTCCCCTTGGTGTAAACCAGGCAGCATTTTTATGCTTTAATGTGATGCAGCACAACCCCCTCCTATTGCATCAAGTACAGTCTACTTTGTGGAAGATGACTTTAAATGTTGTTAAATACAAACAATTCACTACATCAAAGTAAGATTAAATGTTAGCCTGTATATATATATTTTTTTTTTAAGAGCTTTTCTGTGGAATATTTGAAAATATCATTTTAAACATGGACAGTTCTCCAGATGCAATACTTCTCTTTTTTGGGGGGTTGGGGAAAGAGCTCACTTTGGCTATATACTCTTACCAGGAGAGGAAAAGCTTTTATATTCATGCTTGTCTGGGCCTCAGTGTGATTATATTGTATGGAGATGCCAACTTCTCCAGCTCTACTAATGTTTTTGAGCAACGTTTTTTTTATTTCCTAAGTGTATTTAGCATAGTGGCATGTGAGGACAGTGGCTGGTATGTGAGACACCTTTTTGCTGTGGGAGAACCACCTGCCTCTTGATGCTCCTGGTGCTGGTTAGTTATGGGATGAATATTACGATAGATAGCTCAAAGGAAAAATAACTATGAAATTACATTTTTGCCTCTTTAGGAGCGTTGTTTTAAAGCACATACCAAGAATATTATCTTGACACTGTTGCCAAACAGGAGCTGTTCAGAGCTTAGAATGTGTAGGTTTTTATGACTTAGCTTCTTGGTCCATTTCATATCCTGGAAGATTCTCTTATAAAACACTGGGTGATCTTTTTGACCTTTAAAGTGGTGATTTGAAAAAAAATCAGTCAGATGTCTCCTCCTCACTTCTGTTAATTAAGGTGTAATGAGAGCATCTGGACCTGAAGGGCCTGTTTGAAAGGTTATAGAAGAGACCTATCAGGTAAAGATTTTTTTTGATTTGTTTTAATCAAGTAGCCGAGTAAATTAAGAGGCAGCTTCAGCGGTAAAGCTGGTAGTTTATGAAGATATGGAGTGTGGAGGGTGAAACTGCATGCTTGGATAGGTGAGGGAATAAGCGTATATGCTACCCAGTAAAGGAAGAGAATCTATTCAGTGTTTCCTGCGTGGCTGTATCTCTTAATTCTGATGTGCTGTATAAATGTGACCTAGAATACAGATTAGCACCTTTGTGGTCTTTTAAATGGCACTCATGATCTGTCTTGAGTGACAGCTGTGGACAGTAGGGGTGAGGTGACTGAGTAATTCCTGAGTAATTCAAAATTCTGCACTTTGAGACTTTCTGCAGTTCTAGACTCACAGACTAGGGAGACGTGCTTGTTAGAGTGCTGGTGTAGTAATGGCAGTTACATTTAAATAAAATAATTATGTTGAAGTAATTTTTGTCTAGGAGTGCATGTCAGTTGTTCAGCAGGGACATATACACAAGCCAGATCTCCAGGTTGGCATTCAGTTGATTGAGCCACGAGACCATCTGTTAGTTTGGTTTCTTGATTTGTTTTTTGTTGTGAATTTTTACTTAGATTATCTGGAAACAACTCTTCATTATGCAGCATTCATCTGTTTTTAGAGTGGGTACATTCCCTTGACTGAGTAACATTGAATTTAGTGTCTGGGGGGGAGGAAGGGGTCGAAGGATTAAGTAGTCCCTGATCTTATAATATAGGACTGTTACCATACAGAGGCTTGCAAATTCTAAGTCTGACACTTAGTAACTAAAGTTAAAAGGTAGAGAATTCTTGAAGTTCCATGTATTGATATCTATGGATTACTGCTGCATAATTTCCTTCCCATTGTTTATTTTGTCTGTTCTGTGGCTTCTGATAAATATTGCCTTGAGGCGTTTGAGGTTAAAAAGGTCAGTAGGACTTGGTTTAGAAAAAAAATCTACTGCAGGAAATTTTTGTGTATGATAGAATAAAAATTGCAAGAGGAAGAGAGACCTCTATTTCACAGCAGAAGTCTATTATTGAGACTTTGGATGTGCAGTTTCTTATCTTTCACCTAAGAGAAATACAGTTATTTGTTACAAGAGAGGACACTGTACAAACTGGAGAATTAAAGAGCATTCTGTTAGTGTGATTTTTGGCTTTCTTAACCTGTCTTAACCTCATTCAGAAAAATAGTAAAGAAGCCCTGAGTCTTTTTGCTTCTAGGGATGAAGCTGCACCTGTTTGGGATTAAAGTCCTTGAATATCTTAATGTATGTGCCATTTAATTTGGGATTTGAAAATGCTTCTTTTGGTGATGTCCCATAGTTGTTTATATTATTTAGTGGCTTCTTCAAGGTGTTATTTATGCTTGTGTTTGGTGGAGTAGTGCTAAAACTAGTAAAGGTAGCTGTAAAGTTTGTCTGATAAACTGGTCTGTGGCTGTTTGATGCCAAAGATGAGATAAGGCATGGCTTCCAGGTCTGAATTCTCATCACTTGCATTTTCTGCTCCTCTCGTTAGTGAAAGCAAGTTAAAGCTTTTTTGCTGTGGAGACATGAGACCCTGAGCTCAGAGATGAACTTCTCTTATGCTTTTGTCTTCCTTTGGCCCTAGAACTGAGAATGCTGCTTGGGAGCCCCATGCTTATAAGACTTCAATACTTGTTTGAAGGGTTGGGACCCAGTTAATTTGAAACTGAGCCTGACAGATACCACTTCCAAACTGCCATCTCTCTGGTGTGAACAAATCTCTCTGAAGTTTAGTATGTGGATCCTCTTCCATCTTCTGTTTTCTAGAAAATGGCAATGACTAGAAATATTTTTTTTAATGCTGATAGCTCTCGTTGGAATTAGATCATCAGATAAGGATTTATTGGTCTGGGTTTATCATCACAAGAATATTTACGTTGTGTGTAAAGTGGTCAGCTGCACTGCCTTACTTTGGCAAGTCCTGATGTTCACCACAATTTCATTTTAACCACTTCATCTCTGCACCACAAAAATACAACTTTAATTTTATGGATGGTCACCAGACCAGGAAGATGTAGGTGTGGTGGTTTTTTTGTTTAGTTTTAATTTGCAGTGATAAATTTTAGAGCTAGCTTTTTTGATCTGTCTCACAGAGTAGTCCCATGGATAAGTTGTGGTGATGCACAGAAAGTGTAGTGCTTTATATTATAATAGTAGTGGTAATTAAAATTAGTGTTGTTTTGAGGTTAATGCTGTCATACCACAGCCAAGGTATGAGAGAAAATCTTTCTATCCTGCCTTATGCTTCTAGGGACAGATCTTATGGTCCAGTGAGTGGTTAAATGGGAGCTCTCTGCTTGTACAAGTGAAGTAATGTACTTCTACTTTAAGGAGAATAGGTATTCAAAAGAAAAAAGTTGAAGACCTCACAGAACACAAGGCAGTCAGTCAACTGGCCATATTACTGAAGAATACAATTACCTTCAAGTTTCCATTACCTTCTTGACCTTTTTCTCTGCAGAAACCGACTATTCTAATGGTCTCAATGTGTGGTAATACTGCATAAAAAACTGAAATTGTACTTGAAAGGAAAAAAAACACCAAAGATGCTATGATATATGTGAGTTTGCTTGTGTTAAAGGACTGTATTACTCAATAGTAGTGGTTAGTTTTCTGGTAGTTAAGATTTCTGTAAAATGTCTGGTAGAATGCTGAGTAGTTTTNTAGTGAAAGCAAGTTAAAGCTTTTTTGCTGTGGAGACATGAGACCCTGAGCTCAGAGATGAACTTCTCTTATGCTTTTGTCTTCCTTTGGCCCTAGAACTGAGAATGCTGCTTGGGAGCCCCATGCTTATAAGACTTCAATACTTGTTTGAAGGGTTGGGACCCAGTTAATTTGAAACTGAGCCTGACAGATACCACTTCCAAACTGCCATCTCTCTGGTGTGAACAAATCTCTCTGAAGTTTAGTATGTGGATCCTCTTCCATCTTCTGTTTTCTAGAAAATGGCAATGACTAGAAATATTTTTTTTAATGCTGATAGCTCTCGTTGGAATTAGATCATCAGATAAGGATTTATTGGTCTGGGTTTATCATCACAAGAATATTTACGTTGTGTGTAAAGTGGTCAGCTGCACTGCCTTACTTTGGCAAGTCCTGATGTTCACCACAATTTCATTTTAACCACTTCATCTCTGCACCACAAAAATACAACTTTAATTTTATGGATGGTCACCAGACCAGGAAGATGTAGGTGTGGTGGTTTTTTTGTTTAGTTTTAATTTGCAGTGATAAATTTTAGAGCTAGCTTTTTTGATCTGTCTCACAGAGTAGTCCCATGGATAAGTTGTGGTGATGCACAGAAAGTGTAGTGCTTTATATTATAATAGTAGTGGTAATTAAAATTAGTGTTGTTTTGAGGTTAATGCTGTCATACCACAGCCAAGGTATGAGAGAAAATCTTTCTATCCTGCCTTATGCTTCTAGGGACAGATCTTATGGTCCAGTGAGTGGTTAAATGGGAGCTCTCTGCTTGTACAAGTGAAGTAATGTACTTCTACTTTAAGGAGAATAGGTATTCAAAAGAAAAAAGTTGAAGACCTCACAGAACACAAGGCAGTCAGTCAACTGGCCATATTACTGAAGAATACAATTACCTTCAAGTTTCCATTACCTTCTTGACCTTTTTCTCTGCAGAAACCGACTATTCTAATGGTCTCAATGTGTGGTAATACTGCATAAAAAACTGAAATTGTACTTGAAAGGAAAAAAAACACCAAAGATGCTATGATATATGTGAGTTTGCTTGTGTTAAAGGACTGTATTACTCAATAGTAGTGGTTAGTTTTCTGGTAGTTAAGATTTCTGTAAAATGTCTGGTAGAATGCTGAGTAGTTTTTCTGGTCTATATTGTTACAGTCTCTGCTGTGGCCCCTAAGTGATACAAAGGTAGAGATCTATTAAATTAGGTTTCCAGTTTAAGTGCCATTGGAGTGTTGATTTCCTGCTCCATGGTAGTTGTTTTCTTCTGAAATATGGAAGTAGCATCTTAGTTAATCTGTTTGGTGATGTGTGCCAACATCAGAGCTGTCAATAGTCTAAACAGATCCCAACAAGAAAACCTAGCATGTGTTCTGGAACTCTTTTCCAATGTTTGGACCGTTAAGTAGTCCAAAAAAAAAAGCACTTAAATTCTTGTTAATGTGATACTTGAAATAGTGTTATGACCAACACATTCAAAAGTAAATACAAGTCTCTTGTAGCTGCAGGTTGCTTGCTTTTTTATGCACTAGATAAGTAGACTTGGTTGCTTCAAAAGCAAATTAGATTTTTATGTGATAGTGGAATGGAATGATTGATAAAGTGAGTTGTAAATCTCTCATTGGTCACATCTGCCATTTTAGTGATCCTATCCTTTCTTCAGACTACTTGGAGTCTATTTCTTAGAATTAATAAATTGCATGGGCTCTTGGAGATTCTGCTGCTTTTCAGCTGATTTTAAATTCACCATGCTGGGATTTTCCCAATGCAGGAGTTAGAGGAAAATCTAATTTAATTAGGGAGTCAGTTATATTTGGTAAATCCTCATAGAATGCCTGTTTAGCTTTAAGATATTAAGACACTTGAGGCAAGACCAAGCTTGCATGCAAACCAGTATTAACTGGCATTAATGGCTAGCTATATACTGTTGGCTCATTTCAGTCATCTTATAGTCTTAGTACTATCTTACTGAATACAAACAGGAAAAAAAAAACAAACCCTTAATTGTGACCGAGTCTTTTAACATATTTGTATTTGGAATTTTAGTCTTGATAAGTACCAGAAAACTCAAAATAGCTCTTCTGGGCAGCCAAGTTGGGAAATGTGTTAAGTGTAGAAGTTGTATCTGTTTATATCCTACAGCTTTGAGATAGAAATGTTACTTACTTCAAAGCAGTATCAAGATCTTTCTTAGTTAAGAGCATCCAGATCCTAAGCATATTTTTTCTGTCTTCCTTACTCACTTGCTGATCTTGGGGCTTGAAATGTCTATTGTAGTAACAAAGGCTTCCCAACTGAACAAACATTGATTGCTCTGTTTGGATATAGCGGAAACTGATAATTTAGGAGTAGCAGATTATTTTGATAACCATCTGTATATGGTGGTGGTGTGTTGCCAGAGTTGGGATTTTTGAAAATGTTATGTGTTTCTGTTTTTGCCTTTCCTTGCACTTGCTTTCCTGCACTTGCATCATGTAATCTTACGGCAAACACCAGGATAAGTGGGAACGGGGATTTTTGGAAACTTGGTTCAGAGGGTGTGGATACTGAAGAACTTTTTCCATGTCATTAGAGGAAGAAGTGTTGACCTACTAGGTAAAAGAATAAAGTGAAGAAATTACAATGGAACATATACATTTGTAGTAGTGATGATGAAACATCTAGAAGCTTACCTCTCCAGTCATAGGAAAGAAATCCTCTGCTGTTGTATACTTCCAAGTTCAAATTAAAACACAGGATTGGAATAATGAGCAAGTTGTTTTTTTTTTTTTACTGTAGAGGAGTCTTGTAAATGGGTATTTCCTTGTATGAGTAGGAAACTTGTGCATGTTTGTTTAGTAGGTATAAATGTTAGAATTGTTTCACATAGGCCTTACTGTAGGAGAGATTCTGGGGAGAATATAATTACTTTTCTGATTTTGTACATTTAGGACTCTTGTATCTTCCTGTTCCCTTAGAAGAAAAAAATGTGTTCTGTATTAACTGGAAACAGTCTGTCTCTTGTTTCTCCCTCACTCACAGAAAGCCACGAAAAAAACTGACAAACCCAGGCTAGAGGAGAAGGATGACCTAGATGTAACAGAGATGAGTAATGAAGATCTTCAAGAGCAACTGGTGAAGTATGGACTAAATCCTGGCCCGATTGTGGGTAGGTTAACTGAACTAGTAAATATTAATCCATTCAACATATTTCTCACTAAACCTCAGTTCTGGATACTCTTAAGCTTCACTGATACAGTTGCTTATTAAGTTTACTACTGATACAGTTGCTTATTAAGTTTACTACCAATACTGTTACAATCCTACTTCCCGCTTAAGATGTTTTCATTGAACTATTTACAATGAGAAGACCTGAAGCACTGCAGTGTAGGCAAGTCCACAGTCTGTTCCTCTCGTGTTCTAGGCCAGCTGGAGATGTTCCAGCTTCTCTTTGGAAGCTGCGTAACTATTAGTTAAAGTTCAGCGCGGGGCTAATTAGGTCTTCTCATGCAGAGGTTGAGATCTGGGGCCTTCTTAAATAGGTTATCATGCATGATGTATTTTCTAGTAGCATTTAGAGCAGAATGAGAACGTTGAACTTCACCTTTCCTTGAGCATTTCCTACTCACTGCATTGTACAGTAATGTTTTCCTTTGCTATTTTTTTTCTGCTCTTTTGAACCTAGCATTCTATCCTGCACGCCTACCTGTGTCAGCAGGAGGGACAGGGACAAGTCTTGACCCCAGCTTAACCTCCTGCCTTGGGTGCTCACCTGTGATGTGGGACCAAAACTTCTTGCCTTTCAGATAATGCACTAGCCTAATGGCAAGGTACTTTGATTTCACAACCCCTTCAGAAACAGATGGTCGCCTGTAGTGTGCTGAACCTTCTGTGGAATGTTCTTGAAATCCTGGGTGGATGGAAGTGTCAGTGATAGAGCCTGGAGTCCCGTGTGTATTTGAAGTCTTATGCATAATGTTTTCTATTAGCTGTTTCTGTATGCCTTCCTATTCAGCCTAATCCTATAGTTCAAGCTAGATAGCGCTCAAGTCTTCTGAAAAATGTAAGTGCCTCTGCAGTCCACTGGAAAGATGTTCAAATTTGGTTTAAGTAAAAGCCTTAGCTCTTACACTGTATGGGTTCTGTTTTGTGTGACAGTCTGACACTTTTGGTGTTCTCTTACCTGAAATCTTCTAGGGTTAGACTTTTCTGCAACTAACACGTCAGGCACCAATCACCTCTACAGGTTTTTGCCAGCACAATCCTGACATGGATGTGCTAGACTTGATGCCTTTTAGTTTTAAGCAGCTGTCCTCTTGGATCAAGTGAGCCAACCTGACAGCTAGATACAGCAGACAAAGTTCTGTTGTTGCTGCTTCCTTGCACCACCTTTGATGCTTATTGGACTGAATTTGACAACAGGGCAAAGGTTAAACTAAGGAGGAAGGGGTGCTAATTCCAGGATAAAAGTATCAAGAGGATAATAGTGGTATCTGCATGGAAACCATCACCCTTGCAATGTCAATCTCACTAAATTTTTTCTGAGGGCATAACAACTAGTGTGTTGCAGCATATGAAAAAAAACATGTAAGAAGCAGGTAAGTTCCATTTCTGTAGATAAGTGCTTGTAACTTTCAGTGTACTAACAGGTCTAAGTTTATCTTAAACTAAAAAGTTAGAAGCCTTAGAGGTAGAGTTATATACATAAAACTGTATGCTTTGGGCCATACAGATGAATTAAAAATAAAATAACATGTTCAGAGATTCACAAGGAATATATAAAATCTAAATTCTAGCAATTAAGTCAGGAAAGATGAAAACTGTGTCTTTAGCATGTATCCCTCCTTGTTATAGCTACTACTAGGAAACTTTATGAGAAAAAACTGTTGAAACTGATGGAGCAAGGTCCAGAACTGCAGGCACCTGTGCCTCTCCCAGTGATTCCTTCAACTCCTGAGAACACCAGAGAGAATGGAAATAATGATTCTGACCAGTACAGTGACAATGAAGAAGGTAAGACTTAAGTGGAACTTGTGTGTGTGAATGATTCAAATTATATATCAGCAATACTTGCAGGAGAAGAAATACCTAAAGAGGGCATGATCTTGCTGTTAGATGAGGCTTTAAGAGGTACTGCTGTAGACTATGCAAGTGATGTACTTAATCATGCAGTACTAGCAGAGTGATCCAAGCGCCTGTTCTGGGAAAGGAAACTTTTTGCTACTAAACTGTTCCCTTTTTTCCACTTTCTGCAGACTGGAGCCTGTAGATCTGATAGGTAGGAGAACTGTGTATTAAGTATTCCACTTCATCTTTAAGTGCAAGTGCTCACAGTAGTTATTTTTACTATGGGATAGTATATGAATGTTTATTAAAATTCTGTACTTTTTATGTTGTTTAATGTCTCTCATGTATGACTCAGTCCCTCTTACGCTTTTTTCCATATGGACTTAGCTTGGAGTGGATTGATTGATTGGTATTGGGTGTGATTTTTGCAGTTCTAATATCAAGTTTACATCAAAAAAGTATAGGGGTGGGGGAAGTGGAACCGAAAACACACTATCATACGTCTTTAAAGCCTATACTGCTTTTATTTTTTTTAAGAGTGTCTTGGATGGAATGTTAAAAGACTCTTGTTTTGGGGATGTGGTGGGTTTTGTGTGGTGTTTGGTTTTTCTTTTTTTTTTTTTTTTCCTCCGGGAACTTCCATGGGGATAGGACAGAAAGGGTTGAAATACAACTAGGAACTCAATGGAAAGTGTTGAAATGCATCTAGAAACTCAATGGATCTCCCTTGCATATTCTGGCTTGTCCTCGAACTTTGATCTCTTGCCCTTTCAGGGAGGAAAGGGATGTTAGGGATGTTACTTTATTTTTAGGACTGCCCAGAGAGGTTACAGCTGACATCTGTCTCCTTATATATGCTTCATCTAGTTACCAAACTGTTTAAACACTGGAGAAAAAACCTAAAAACAAGCATGTACCCCCTTGCCCCTGTAAAAAAAAAAAAGTTTCCATACATTAATGCTTAAAAAGATAAGGGGTGTTAATAGATAAACTCTAAATATGTTGGTGTAATGCTACTGGAATTTTAGAAAATAATATTTTAGAAATAGTACATCCTCGTACTGGAAAGATGACTGCTAACCACTTGCCCTTCTACATCAAAAAGTTTTATAAAAAAGGGCCTGTTGTAGAGGAAACTAAACTAATAGCTTAAACATTGTTGAAAAGCTTCAATACCCTTACTACAATGAATAGTATAATGGTATTTAGGTTAAAGTAATTGCAACTTGATACCAGTTTCTAAATGGAACTGCTGGATTTGTGAAAACTTACCTGAAATGTAGGATTTTTGGGACAAAACTTTGTTTACATTCAAGGGAGAAACTTACCTGTATCTTTAAACTTTTTAGGGAAATGATAACTCATAACAGAGTTATGTTGCCTAAATTTTTATTAAAATACATATGGTTTAAAGTAGTACAATGACCAATAGCATTATAGAAACTAGTTATATTTAAACTGGTTACAGATCCGAAGACTGAGCTGACACTTGAGAAGAGAGAACCGTTGAAAGCCAGGACGAAGACTCTAATACCACTCAGACAAAGAAGAGTTGTTGAACACAACCAGGTATGTATAATTGAGTGGCATCCGGAATGCCTACTAACTTCAGGTTGTGTGCTCACTAAACATCTTACTGCTTTTAATATAATCACATTTGATGAAGTGGGCTATGCTGTTTTTAAAATGTTCTTTCAAAAAGCCTGATCTAATATAGCATGAAAATATTGAGAATTAACCATAGGTGCTATTTTTAGCCTGTCTGATAACATTCAAAATTATGGTCTGCTAAAAGCTGTTTATCTGACTTGTCAGCTGGTATAGCGTAGAGAAAAATAATAGGTAACATTAGCATGTTTAGTTTTGGAAACCTGACAGATTTTTAAATCAGATGGGCTGATGTCGTCCTGTTGGATATTTGTAAACAACTTGGATCAATAAAGATGCAGTTTTTCAAAAAAAAGTTTGGAAGAAAAAGGTTTGTAAGAATATTGAGTTTTCTGTTTTGGTTTTCTAGAAATGTTTTTAAATACATATACATCATATTTCTATCTGTCTGATTTGATATTTATAGATATGTATGTATTTTAAATACATCTGTTTAATGACTGATTTAAATATAATGCATGAAGTAATGTACTTCTGTATATGCCAATATTTATACACATATACACGCTTCTCTATATATACACATGTGCACTAGCTAGCTGTAGAATTATAGACTCATAGAA
>VZTO01014808.1:671-42809 GCA_013400615.1 Syrrhaptes paradoxus
CAGAGAAAGCTTGGGATTATCTCTTTCAATCCTCAAGGAATATTATCTGCATTTCTGGACGTCAGCCTCCAACTTTCTCTTTTTTTCAGTCATTTTCCTTTTCTTCTTGTCCCTTGTCCATGTTCACTCAGTAGTGTACAGATGGAGTGACACATTTTTTAGTCTTTAACTACAACGCACTCCATGCATGTCAACATATAAATTTCTAAGGCTTCTGAGGAAATTGTCTTGTGAGCAGCGTAGGAGAGTTTGAAAACTTTATTGTGAAAGCCTGAATTTATTTTCTATTCTGTAAACTAACTAAAATGCAAAAATTGCATATTAAAACTGTTATTAGGAAGAAAAGCAACTTGACAGCATTGTTCAGTATTAGGAAATTTTTGTGAAACCACCTCTTGTATTTTTCTAGATACAATGGATAACTGGGATGAGAAGAAGCTGGAAGAAGTGGTGAACAAGAAGCATGGTGAGGCGGAAAAGAAAAAACCCAAAACTCAAATAGTATGTCCTTTTTTAATTATTGAGCTGTAGTAGAGAGAATTAACTGCAGACATTGGATATGGTCATCGTTATGTAAAGACTTTGAATGGAATATTACAGTAATATTCTGAGTATACAGTTTGGTTGGTAGTATTTCTAATAATTTATTTAAAAAACCTCAAACCACCCTAAAACGTTTTCTCATCTTAAGCTAAAATACAAATGAATAGTAGATTAAGTGCTTTAAAAATAGAAATGCTAAATAAATCAGTAATATACCCAATGCATGCTTAAAAGATTCAAGTATTGTGATTAGCTTGGTCTGTCATCTCTTCCACTGGGTGACATATTAGCATATAAGTTTATATTTTCTCCTGTAAGCTGAAGTTTACCAATTGAGAGTCATTTGTAGTTCCTGACCTCTAACTTCAAGAATATTCTGTAGCTTGTGCATTAAGTGGTATTATCTCTTAATCTCTTCTTCATGCTTCAGAGCTATTTCACCTTGTTTTCAGTACCAAATAAATATTCTATTGATACTGCTTAAATTTGCAGAAGTTAAACTTTGATATGGCTAAAGTGTGAACTATAAATTGCTTATTAAAAGTTCCAGAATGGCATACTTACCTCGGGATCATGAGCTGGAAGGTTTAACATCTGGGGTAGATTCAATTTATTTTGATTTAAACTCCTCTGATGTTGGTGAGCAGGAAGAGAAAGACTGTCAGCATGCTTTGACGTGTGCAGCTGGGCTTACAGTAGTACACAGTTGTCAGTCATCTGAGTAATCCTGTCTTTCTAAATTGGGATTATATTAAGGGGAAAAAGCTGTTGATTTACATGAGTTTTAGATAATCAGTTGCACTTAATGTGTCTGCTTTTTTAGTAGCAATGCATTTCACGTTTCTTCTGTTTTGAGCACAACTGGCTTTGAATTACTGTACTTTGACAGGTAGCGGCTATCCATGTAATGTAAATTGGTGGGATGGAAAGAGAATGCAGCTCTAATAACCATTGTTTTATACAGGTCTGCAAATATTTCCTTGATGCTATTGAAAACAACAAATACGGATGGTTTTGGGTCTGTCCAGGTGGAGGAGACAACTGCATGTATCGCCATGCTCTTCCTCCAGGTTTTGTATTAAAAAAAGACAAAAAGAAGGAGGAAAAGCAAGATGAAATTTCTTTAGAAGATCTAATAGAAAAAGAGGTAAAGTTGTCAGACAGGTACCTTTTGGTGGTATTTGCTTTTGTTACTCTGAAGAAACAGTTGTAAATAACTTCCTAATTAATAATTAAAAAGTAAAAATGTTTTTATAGCTATGTGAGCTAGGGTGAAGGATGTGTAGTATTTGATTCATGTTTTTGTTTAGAAACTATTACCTAGTGAATAAGTTAAACTATAGCTGCATATTTAGTGTAGGTGTTGCTAATCCTTTTTTAGGAGGCTTTTATTGCTTACTGCTATTTTTTCCTTTATTTATTACAATGGTTTCTGTGAGCCTTTTTCATCCCCAACTCACTGCCTCCGTAGTTCTCGTGTAACTCTGTAATGAGGAAGCCAGATGAAGAGAACAGGGCCTTCTGAAGGCATTATGTTGCTGCATTCCTGAATTCTGTCACCATTGCCTGGCACTGTCAGTTTGGGGAGAACCTGAGCTATTATTGTTGGGTTCTTTCCTCCTCCACTTTTCATATTAACTTTCATGTCAACTTACCTTAGTAACTGGAAAATCATGTGCTGAATCAAACTTGAAGTTGATGGTGCATGTTTAACAGTGGTGAGAGTGAAGAAGGAATTAGCAAGAAATGTTTTCAATTATTTTCTGGAGAAGAGTAATTAAATCTCTAATTTGTTATAGGTTTTAGAAACAATTTCTAGCATTAATCAGTCTCTTTACTTGACAGCGCGCTGCCTTAGGACCAAATGTTACCAAAATTACCCTAGAGTGTTTTATTGCATGGAAGAGAAGAAAAAGACAAGAAAAAATTGATAAGGCTGAGCAAGATATGGAGAGGAGGAAGGCAGATTTTAAAGCTGGCAAAGCACTGGTGGTATGTTCTACACTCCAATTCTTAATGTAACAAGAAAGAGTAAATAAGGTTTTGCAATAAGGTAGCTGACCTAGAATTGCTTTGCTTTTTTCTTTTTTTTTTTTTCCACAGCAGTATAAATTCTATCAAGTAATAAATTAAGATTTCTTTTTATGTGACTAGATTAGTGGACGTGAAGTATTTGAGTTCCGACCAGAGCTGGTTGATGCAGATGATGAAGAAGCAGATGACACCCATTATATTCAAGGAATGGGAGAAGATGATGAGGTAAAGAGCAGTCTTAACTTGAATAGTATTGCAAGTTACATTCAAGTTTGAAAACTTAATTTTAGAGCTCTTATAGTGCAATCAGTAAGCCTGGTTCTTAATTTAACACTGCTACAAGGTGTATCTTGTCAAATTTTGGTGTCAAGAGGAAGACTGAAAAAATTTTATGGCAATCCTGCAGAAATGAGAATTTCTGTAAACAGTAGTTGATGCAGGGCATCTTGGTTTATTTTTCAGACAGAAGACCCTGTGTGCGTAAATGATGTAGATTTGAACCTGTATGTCCCAAAGGCTGTGGATGAGACTGGTATCACTGTGGCTAGTCCTGAGCGATTCAGCACGTACGGTTCAATAGAGAAAGACGGTAAGTTCGTTATTTAGGAATCACTAATACAGGATGGAATTGTTAGAGCTTCCCAAAAGGAATTTTTTTTTGATCTGATGAAAAGAAGTATTTTTCTAAANTCAAATTTAGTAAATGAATAAATAATATCCATGAAATCCAAGCTTTTCTTCATATTTTCTAGCTAGCTTAAGTTAGCTTGCAATTTCTTAGAGCAAAGTTTTGATCTTCGTGTGCTTGTGCCATGCATACCCGGATATGTAAGACCCTGAGTGTTCTAAGCATAGACATGAGTAGGAGCAGCTCATTAAGTTTGACCCAGTTGTGAAAACAGCAGTTTGATGAGTTGGGAGTTTGAGTTATTTTTTTCATATTAATCAGGTACATGCAATTTAACCAATATAAAAGTACATAAATTTTAAATAAAGTAACTTCTTTATAGTTTCAAAACTTTACAGCCTGTTTAGTAGGATTGTGAGTTAGTGATTAACAAACTTGTGACACTGAAATGTGTAAGAATTATTTTTATTTTCAGATAATAAATTAAGTGAAGCTTCTGGTGGTGATATAAACAGCAGTGAGCAAAATGATTTAGAGGAAGATAATGATGGAGAAGGGGAGTTGGAAAATGGAGTCATTGATGCAGTTCCAGTTGATGAAAATCTTTTTACTGGAGAGGACTTGGATGAACTAGAAGAAGAACTAAACACTCTTGATCTAGAAGAATGAATTAAAAAGTTCAAGTGAGGAATTAAATCTATGTGACAACGTGAAAACTGACTTAATTTTTTTTTTCTCCTTTTTGAATAGAATTCTTAAACAGGATGTTTATGGTTATCCAGCTGATTCTGATGGGCACGTCATGTACCAGGAATATTTTCCTTCAGTCTCACCTACTCCAATCTTGCTTCTGCTCACAGTAAAATATTCAGAGTAGTTCAGAATTACCTGACAGATGAATTTGCAGAAAATGAGGTTATAACTTTCAACTAAAAGTAGGAAGTGAAACTGCTTTGCCAGTATGCAAGTGGGCAATTTGGTACCAGGTACAGTATAAACATCCAGGTATACATTCTTCACCAGAACTGCATTTTTGTTAGTGATTGTGTTGATTTAGAAACTGCCTGAAGTGGTTTTAGGCAGTATGGCTCTAATGGAGCTGAAGCAGATTATGCCTCTTTAAGTGGTGATTAGCTTTATTTAATCAGCTGGATACGGAAGATACAGATTGTAAACTGATACACCATACAAAACAATATGGTGCCCTCTGTTTAAAATGTTTTAAACTTTCCAACTGCCTTTTGCCAACAAAACTGTAAATAAAAACTATCAACTTTAACATACCTGTGTTGATTTTTCTCTCTCAAGTTAGGGTATCATACCAAGCTATTAATAACTTCATTTTCTAATACAGTGATAAACATTTTTCTTTCTGGTCCTGACACAGAAGTGATGATGTTGGCTTGAGTTAAATTAGGAATAACTGCATTTAAAATTTTTTTTTCTACACTTCATGCAGTGTAAAATTCAGCAGCTGACTTTTCCTGCCCCCGCTACTGCTCTTATCTCCTACCCATCGGTTAACTGATTTAATACATGCTGTATATCACTCATTGCTATTTGAGTCTTATTCTTTCCCTGCTGTGCTTGTATATTAGCGAAGACTTGAAGCTCTGCAGAGCAGGGATGTTATGGTCTAAAAAATGCCCGTTGCATCTTTGGTGTTCTATAAATAACACAAAGTTCTGCAGTAGTGAGTTGCCTCAAAGCAGAGCAGTGCTGCAGCCCATGTTGGGTACCCTGCAGGGGGCACGTGCTGTCAGGCTGGAATGAAGTCAACGTGTCCTTCCGATATTCATCAGAACCCTGCCATAACAATTTCTCAGTATTGGTGCTTGTTCAAGGGGACTGTAGGTTCTCCCTCCTTGCCATACTCCTAAAGGTATCTGCAACAGTATTGCTGTTTCTATCGATTTTTCTAAAGCTTTTAAATTACTAAAGACCATTAAAATTCATGGCATTGTTAGTGAGCTTACTGGAACTGCTTTTGGGTGGTAATATTAGCTTGAATGCTTATTTCTGACACTGCTAAATTGACTCGTGTCTTGAATGCTACGTCTAAAATAGCTGACTTAGACCTTTTTTTTTTTTTTGCCCTTTTTGGGATCTTTGGAATTTGTTTCCTCCTATAGGAACAAGAAGCAGTGTTTGGGAGAAAGAGGCCTCCTGAAATTGACTTCTAAATGTAAGTGTTTAAGGAAAAGCTGCAATATTAGATATAAATACTATTTATGGAGATTTTTCTCCTATGGCCATAAATAAACAGTGTTGACAAATTATTGTATTATACTGGCCAGCAATAGGATACCTGGATATCAGGATACTTAAGAATGCAATTCATATTTGAATGTATGATGCATAATTTTTCGAGGTTGTATATTTTAAATGGGAATAAATGTAATTTAATCATCAAGGATGAAAATGGCTTTCTATATTTTCTGTCTTACAGGCTGGTATATTTTATATAATACTGATTTCTATAATACTAATTTGTTTCACTTGTCTAAATAGGTGAAATCCTTGCCACAATTGTGTCAGTGCTGTTAATTATTTGCATTTTACAGTGGAGGAATGACAGGGTAACTCATACTGGTTTCAACAAATAAACCACTGACATAGATGGGCAGAGTGAGTGCGTTGGCACTGTTTTGGGTCTAAAGGGCTCAGCTGTGCATTACTCCTTCGTGCACGTGTCATTTAAACGTTAGAACAGTCCCCTTGCATAGTATTTAAATATGTTGGATAAGTTAGTTGAAGAAAAACTTACTTTCATAGGCAGTAGTTACTGACAGATGACTTCACGTGGTCAGCAAACAATAGTTTGCTACCCCTCTTTGGTTTTCACCCTTTCCTCTCAACTTATTCTGGCACTTCTCCTGGCTGGACCTGTTCTAGCCTCTTGACTTGGTTGGTCTGCCTAGTTTTCTAACCATGAAAGCAGGGTGACTGCTTTCAAAGAAGTTTTTGTTAGTGTAGCATTCAGGCATACTTCTAAGGATTAGTGGCAACGTGCTGCTACTTGTTCCTTGTGCTTGAAGATAGGCGTGAATATTACCTGTTAAATTCTCAATCTTGTGAGTTAAAGGCGACTATGTTTGCTGCTGATGTTAGTCAATAAATGCTGAATTAAAAATTAATGCAGAGGCCTTACTTAGGGTGGATTAATTATGAGTAGTTAGGGAATGAACACTGTGATAGAATAGAGTCCACCTGAATGTGACTTCCCACTGCATTGTTCCTATTGATGCAAGTTTCACAAAATTAATGTGGTGTAAAGTGAATGAGTCACTTATGGAAAAATGAGGTGATACAATCTGAATCCTAAAATAGCAGCATCTTCACTTTGTGACTGTCAAGTTTGTATGGGTAAAAACCACAGTATTTCACTGTTAGGAGAGCAGGAGGAGACACTTAATGGGTTGAGGTCGGGCTGCATGGGATCATAAGCCAGGGAAGAAACATCTCTGCAGTAAACTTCATTCCTGTCCCTCGCAGCCTGCACCACTGCTTGCATCGTCTTGTTTTTGTCTTAACTTAAATGAGCACTATGTGAGAGCTGTGGTGTAGCCATGGCTTTAACAGTTCTTGAGGAAATATGCTAGTGTAGCACTCTGCCTTCACAGCACCCTGTTACTAGACACCTGAGTGGACAAAACCAATTTAAAAAATGCTGGAGAAAACCCATGCCTCTCCTTCCTAGTGTTTGCTTTTAGGGAAGTAGAGTATTTGTTGGCTTTAAATTTTGATTTATGTTAAAATCCCATTTCCATCACCCACAGAAACTGCTTGAACAGCTTAAACTGGCTAGCTTTAAATTCTCATAGTATTTTTTTTGAGATCTCTGATTGTTTTTTATGCTTGCCGTTGCTGTTATCGAAAGAGCTCCCTACTTGTTTTATAATAAAAACTGTTGATGAAGGCCTGGAAAAAATAGGAGAAAAATTAAATGTAAAGACTGACCATAACTGTTACATTATCTGCTAGTTGTTTGTAACAGAAGCGTTGCCATTTCTTAATGGACAACACTCCTCAACTGCTTTTTATCAGGGGGAGGTTTTACTGTTGATAAGCGTTGGATGAAGCAGTGGTACTTTTCTTGGCAATTCAGTATTGTCACAATAGATTGTACAGAAATAACTTACACGTTCAAATTAGTATATTTTAATGCATATTTTCTTTCACAGCTCTTTAGTCAGATGTGTGGAATAACAAGTGTCAAAAACTTGTCTCAGGGATTCTGAAAGCTGATTTCTACTTAGTTTGCAGTGTTTATGGCTCCTTTTTAAAAATCACCTGAGTATAATACGCAATGCAGGCTTCAATATTTTGCAAATAACATACTTGTATAGTAAGGCCTATATATTTTGCAAATAACATACTTGTAAGTTCCATAAACAGTGTGTGTTATTCTTGTTCCATGCATTGTTTTTGTATAACTTACTGAAACTGTAGAGTGATTGACTAAATCCAAAATGTTACAAAGTTAGATTGTTCTTTCCCTCACAGTGAATTTATTACAGCCCTAAGCTGAGAGCATGAGATCACTCTCATATATATTCACCTGAAATATCTCAGTAGAAATACCCCTTGAAAAACACCAATAAGAATAGGAAGAGAATTGGAAAAATAACATCTGTCAAGGCTAGAGGAGCTGCAAAAAAACTCCTGTTCCAGCAGCAGCATTGCATCAGACCAAGAGACCATTTATCCCGCTCCAAAAAACAGACACATGGGGATGAAAGAGGTAAGAAGGAAGTCCATGGACTTCCCAGGAGTATTTGTCTCTAGTGTAGCCTCCAACTTTCAATCTAGATGATTTTTCTCAGCCACGTGTATTTTGTATCCATTGATGGCTTTCCCTGCCAAGTCCATTCCCTGCTCTCCCCCCTGAATCCCTATACATTTTTAGCATCTTTTGGAAACCCAGCAGTTCCACAGCTCTGCTACATCTGGTTTTGAACATGATTCCTCCTAGCTTTTATCATTAGATGTCTAGGGGAAAATGCTTTTGGGAAGTGATTTCCTGTGCCTTCATTTTGACTTGATGCCAAGTAGAGAAAGTGGATATAAAAAAAGTGTTGATATATCTCAGTTCTGAGGAACATGATCTCTTGATGTACTTCAGTGTTAGAACAATTATTTTATAAAACCAGAAACTCTCTCTTAAGGTGCATGATTCTTTGCAACCTATAGGCCTTAATCGGCAAAATCTTTAATGAAGCAAATAGTCTTTGTTCCCAGTTAGGTACCGGATGTATTTTATGTAGCTGTGATCACAGTAAGTGCTTTTACACTGATGTCTGCAAATTGCCCTTTGCTTTTTCCCTCACACTAGTATTAGAGGCTTAGAAGTGACCTTGGCTTAGTCTGTCAGTTTCAGTTCTTTCATTTCAATAGATGCTCTGTCTTTTTACAGAGGGTGGCTGTTGCTGGTATTAGCAATAAGGCCAAGATGTTTTATTCATTTATGATGTTATAACCCTAATATGTGAAAACAATAGGTTTCTTCAAAGCATGCTATTGAAAGGAACAGTGAAAATAATCAGTTCTTTTGATCATAAAATAACAGCTTTTCATTTCTGTTGGTGAAAGAGACCTAGAGACCTCAGAGGTAATCTCTTTATTTTATATTTGTGATTGAAAATGGTTATGGAGTGTTGTAATACATTTGGACATAAAGATCAGCAAATCTGGCTTAAGAATGAAGAGGTGTTCCCCATCAGGCTTCAAAAATTAGATGGCCTCCTAGATTAAAACAAGATACAATGGAAACGAAAGCATCACAGCTTTTCTTAAAAAATAATCCTCAATTGCTATATAAAATGCACGGAAAGAAGCAGAAGCATTCCTGAAGGGAAGAGAGGAGCAAATTATTATAGATGACTGACAAGGCAAAACAGTAATCTCTGTACAGTCAGCCATTAGTGAAACGTGTCGGACTGTTTTGGAATGAAACTGTATTGTCAGCATATAATATGGGTGTAGCGCATCTTTTGTAGCTGTAGGTCAGAGTAAAACCTCACATTTCCCAGGCCTCTAATAAATTTTCACAGGCTTGCTGTTCTAGACCTTTTTTCCTGTTCATGTTTCATCTTCATTCCTGTTTCATTCCTTGGTTTACCTTCTGACACTGAGGCTGGCAGTCTTGTGCTCTGAATGCTGCATGTAAAGATCAGATCAAAGACATTATGGTAGCATGGTCTCCGAGCAATAATACAAATCACTGCAAGCTCTCCATCAGTGTTTTCTACCAATCTTAGTCATGTCTGACATGCCAAGCAGTTTAGTTGTCGTGGTTTGGGAACTGTAAACTACTTAAGAAAAAGATGAATTGACCTACACTTGAAAAATCCTATAGCTGCAACTTAATGCCTCCTTCAAATCAGATAACAGCCAAGTTTCTAGGCAAGAAACCTTTAATCTTCACTCTTCATCACTTTCTTTTGTTGTGTTCTCTCCTGAGTATAAACACTACATAAGGGAAGGTTTTTTTCTGACTGACCTCACTAATCCATAAGAACTAGCTTAGTAATGGTGTAAGACAGCTGGCTGCACTCTCCCTGGAGGCTCTGTTCACAGGCACAGACCAGAGCGCAGTGTTTCCCGGCAGCGTGCTCTCCTCGTGGCTCTAAACATTCTAGGGTTTTGTTTAGAAAAGGAAGAGGAGGAGGATTAGGAAAGCTGGTCAGAAAGGACATAGCAAAGATCGTATCTCCTCAAATATCTGTCAGACTAGAGTCAAAATAAGAGGGGATAAACTATAAGGGATGAAAACTTTTTCCTTCAGTAAGAACCTCATAGGTACCAGAACTACACTCTGTGTCGCTAGTATCAGCCTTAGACACAAGCTCTTCACTATTTTTTCATGTCAATACAAAAAATCTATGTTCTATAAATATCAATTCTAGATTTTGTGTCCCATGCAGTGTCTTCTACACGGAAATACCAAGTTGCAGTTGTACAGAATACTTGCTATACATAAATAACTGCCCATTCTTTGTACTTACACGGAGGCAGGGAGAAGTGGAATGAAGAGTCTTCCCCCAAGACAGCAAAAAGGGAAAAGCTTCTAAATGTGCTCTTTATTCAAAGCACAGAAGTGTCTGCAACTTCTATCGTTGATAGCTGTTGTTGGCATTAACTGGCAGGCATCTTTTCGACAGATACAAAAAAAGTTCTTTAACCAGCAGCATCCAACTGGATATAGAGCATCAAGATATAATGGCTTTCAAAGCGCAGGTGAATTTGGGTGTTTAGTTTGTTTTGGGAGAAAGGGGATTTTTGGATGGGTAAGAGGGAGGACGTTTGAACTCTAGGGCGTTCTGTCGGATGGTAACATGTCTTCTGAAGGCAAGATGCCAGAGCTGGTGGCTGAGCTGGCCTGTCAAGGCCCAGGATGCCTGGGCTCAAACACTTGAAACACCTTTTGAGAGAGAGAGAGGGAAATAATTTTTTCCATGTCAGTTTGTCTTACTGTAATCTTTTAGTGCTTTTGTATTTATCAGGTAGAAAGGTGCTTGGCTCTACTTTACTCCATTGCTTTTTAATCCTACTTGCATCCTGCTATTATTTTGCTGTATAATTCAACACATTTAAACTCTGAACTCATTACGAAGCATAGAGCAGTCTGAAGAATAATTTTGCATATTGCTAACAAGGGAATTCTTCATAAGTTTTAAACTTGGTTTTGTTCCAAATCCTTAAGCAAGATCATAGAAGTGTTACTGGAATACAGGAGCACAAGAGGATAGATGCTTCAAGGCAAGATGTGGTGTTTTGTTTCTGGACTAGTAAATTAAAAAGCAAAGATGCCTGTTCTTTGAGACTGAGCTTTATTAGATTGCTTTGAAATTGCATGATTAAAATTCATAGAAAAAATGTGTGAAAAAATTCTCAAAAAACAGGGAATAAAGTTGTACGTAAACTGTCATGCTTCTACTAAATAGATTATTTGCACTAACACCAGGAATGGCAATATCTCTGTAGCAGGAAGCAATGATCTCTGGTATTTCTGTATCATCAGAAGCAGGCAAGAATGTAAGAAAACTCGAAAATGCCTCCTCTTCTGGAAATTCTCCATAAATGGAAATATACTGCCAAGTGACCCTTGTCCTCTGTGCCTATAGATCCTGCTTGCAGGGAAGTGGTCGGTTTCTCTTTGCTTCTAGTAGAAAACTGTTTCAGAAGCATTTCTGCCAGGCGTAGTCACTTCCACTTTCTAAATAAAAACTCTCTGTATGTTCTAGGAATGTGCTCTGTATGCATCTGCTGTGGCTGATGGCCCCATCAGAAAGGATGGTGCTTAAAACTGTCTGAAAACAATGACAGGCAAAAGAAGGGGAAGGTTATTAGGAAAGAAATTAGATGAAACTGAGAATAAGATGACAGACAAAGAGTGATTTCTTCCTCACCTTTGTGGAACTGTACAAAAGCAGCATGTTGTAGAGGATCTTTTCTGAGTGTAAAAAGGTCGAGTTAAATTCATGGCATTCAGTGAGCAATGTGCCTTCTCTGGAAAGGAAGAAAAAGGTGGAGGAGGAAGTGATGAAGAGAAGTAGAGATGATTATTTATTCAAGTGTATTATTAGCACTCTTTCATTAATTGTGTCCACTGTGTATTTACTAGCTCTGCAGGATAAAATCAGAAGGGTGGCTTGGGAAGAAGTGTAGGTCTAATCTGAGGACGCAATCAGCCTACAAAGGAGCTGCCAGCGCAGTAGCAACTAGTGCAGGGAGCTGGAGCTTTTTCATCCAGTGGGCTGATGTTGTGTAGCATCTATGGAGCTTTTTCAGGAGGGTAGGAGAAGCAGAAACACAGAAACGCCTTCTGTACACAAAACACATGTTCCATGCAAGATGAAGGAGCAAAGAAAGCCTGTGCTTTAGATATTTCCTCTCAATAGTTTTCTTTTCCTACTCTAGAAGCAGAAAGCCAACTCTGTTACACTCTAGACTAGCAAATTCTCCCCAACCCCTTCTAGAAAGCTCTGCTGAAACCTCTCCCACCAGAAGAAACAAGACACCCACCCTGCCTGTCTCCTGAGTGCTCCTTCACCATGGTTAGCCGAGGACGCCTTGCTGATTCAGGAGGTAGGTGTGGCGACTTCCCAGGCTTTCCCCTCTAGGCTGCTGTGGTCCCACACCCCAGCCCTGAATGGAATAGGGCGGTGTTTAACCTTCTGTCTCTCTCTTGCATCTCATATACACACAGATATTATGAAAACATTTTTGAGATGGTATAGAGAATGTTAGAGGCTGGGTTTTTTCCTGATCTGTTTCTCATTGCATTATTTCCTGTCAATCCTTTTCTCTAGAGTAAAAATACTGTTTAAAAATATTTACAAAATAAGTATTTAAGTCTTTGGAGGAGTTACTGAGCAACATCAGGATATGTTTGTTTGGTAGATCTATGTTTGTTTGGTAGATCTGCAGAAGTGCTCTGTGAAGCAAAAACTGAGACACGCACATGACTTCATAATGACTAATTTTGTCAGAATGAAGAAATATGAATCCTTTTGTAAATCAAGCAGAGCTGTCCCTGAATTTGATGCTATAAAATCCTAATGTAAAAAAGTCCTGGTGAGTAACTAGCATTCCGTAAAACACAAGAAGGGGATGGTGGAAAGACATTGACTAATACTGAAGTAAATACAGCTATCAGTACTGAACAAATAGGAAAAAAATTCTGGTACAACTTGCTTCCTTTTGAACCAGAAGACTTCAAACTCCATGCTGAGAGTTGTTCACCCACAGAAGCTGATTTAAAAAACAGTCATACCCTCGTTATCCTGAAAAACCCATTGCTCTATAGCCTGTGGCAAGGGACAGCTTTTGCGTAACAACTGAATGAGATTTTGCTGATATGGTGAATTGCTCATAGGAGCAATAAGGCAAATCAAGATTATAACATCACCGTAGTGGTTTCCTCGTGTTTCTCACTCAGTAGTAGTGCTTCCATAGTTTTCAGATTTAATGTTTTTTTTCCAAGAAAACAAACATTAAACAGGATAGAAACAAAAGGCATCAACTGACCAAAACAAAATTACACATAAAGTCCATTGTTTTGGTCAAGTTAGGCTTGCTTTCTGCTGCCCTGTGAGAAACTGAGTAATTTCCGAAAAGATGTGTCCATGGCAGCTAAGCCGCTTTACAGGTGCAAGTGTCCGAGTGGCACAAGAGCAAAACTCCCACCATTGAAGGCTTTTCTGGGAGACTAAGAGTAGTATCGATGAACAAATCAGTGGTAATCCTTTCTTTGCTCCAGATACTAATACTGCTGATACTGTAAAGTGATGGATCTTCTAAGAGGCTGAAGCTTATCACTTAGATCCAGGACATCTTGCTGGACCTTTTAAGTCAGACCACTGTGGCTTGCACATTTGCAATTTCTGCCAAATTATAAGACTCTCTCCATTTCTTGCTGATGAGGAGGAGACATAATTGCAAAGGAGAAATATCCTGAAATACTCTATCCATGTTACAGGTTGGAGACACAAGAACAGCAAAAAAAATGAGTACATGTTGAACAAAAGTGCTTTACATCTTGCAAAGTTTTACTCAGCTGCATTAGTAACTAGTACTATGAGTAAAAACTAACAAGACTAACAACAACTTGTAACAGGAAATTAGTTTTATCTCTTGAATAATGGGAAGCAGTTCTTTAAATGCCAAATAATTCCAAAATAATTATATTCAATTATAAATACAGATAAAAATTTTGGTGTCTTGTTAAAAGGAAGCTGAATTCTTGTGCCCCCTTCTTGGTGGTTAATTTTTACCACGGAATATCTTAGTAGCCTGTAAACCGGAAACTAGAGATAACAGGGGAGTAAATATAGAAACATACAATTAATTTGTTTACATTCTGTAACATGATCTTAAGAGCTGCTATCTGTTAATCATGCTGAGAACTAAACAAGCTAGGAAATAAAAACTGTAGCTTCACTGCAAGGGTGTTTCCTGCTTTGCATTAACCGCGAAGTCTGGTTTGGGCTTTCATTCCTCTGTCCGTGATTCTGTCAGACAGAGCAGCTCGATCCAAGCAATGGAATCAATCACTCGCTCTCTTCTGTGGCAGAAAGTACTTCCCTTCATTTACAGTAAACGTGGCTCTGATGAGAAGTATAATCCCAAGCCTGTGCACTTCATTTTTTTCCCAAGTGGAGGCCGGGGGGTGTAACACCATATAGGGAGATGTGGCTGCGCTCTCAGGCTGTCTAGACTGATTGACTCTGATTGTGTTCTGAATTAAGGCCAGACAGCAGCGACGCCACTGCCGCCACCGCTTCCGCTTGCAAGTGGTGACTAAACTCGGTGGGAGCGGAGCAGGCGCTTGGTGCTGAGTCAGGGAAATAAAAGGCTGCTTCACCTTTCTCAGCCCAAATGATGGGAGAAAGCAGATATGCACAGAACCCCTGTTGAAAAAAGCAATTATCTTCCTGAAGAGAGGAAATGGTTTGAAAAAAGATTTCCCTGAGGATGAGTAACCCCTGACTCTGTGTAAAGTCTGAGTTATTCCTCTGGCCTGTGTTGTAGTAGTTTGCTGACAATGAGCAGTAACCCCACACAGCCGATCTTTAGGAAGCTAAAATTCATCATTTGGTAAAACAATTCAAATATCTTAAAAATAACTTATCCTTTGCTGCTTGTGCAATATTGTAAAGTTATACAATCAAGTAGAGAAAAGAAATCCTCCTTTTCCCCAAGCTACTGACTTAGTTATCAAAGTATACATAAGACTTTTTTCTTTCTTTAGTTTATTGCCCTATTGGCTAGAATTTGTGAACTTATTAACCCACCTGCAGTTCTGCTTTGGTCAGGTCTGTGCTATAACAGCTATGAGAGAGTCATCAGTAAGCAACAATGGAAGTAAACCTTATTAATGGTTTTACCTATAAGGAGTCAGCTAAGTTAGGAAAATCAGCAACAAGTATCAAGTCTAGGTATAGGAACTCTCCTCCTATTCTTGAGGTAAGTAGTAGCAGGCCTGTCAAGAATCCATGGTGTACAATGCACCTTACATATTTTACATCCAGCTTTTAAAAGGGTGTCATTACTCAGCCTCTTTCTTTTAGTCTCTTGTATTTTCTTTTGGTTTCCAGCCTACTTTACTTAGCTTGCACATTAGCATAAAATCTGACTGTATAACAATATTCAAGTTTTCAAATTAAACTGACTTTCTCTATTCATTTAGTGAGATATTGAAATGATCACCCACTATCAGTGTTCCACCAGTGACTGTAAATTTGTACTCCAAAGGAAAACAGGAAACTGATACTAATTCTGAGATGTGATTCATTACCTGGTGATGAAGAAAGCACTTATTTCTTTTTGTGAAAGGTCCTGGGGTCCTTTCAAGGAATACTTCATTAAAAGGAAAAGAAGACAGACAATGTTAAATGCACTTAGTTCCAAGTTTTAATATCCTACTTTGTCTGCACTGAATTAAGCCAATTACATCAAGACTTCAGGAATACTGAATGATTATGAAATCATGTCTCTCTTCAGTAGGTTAACCAGCAGTTCTTTTACAAGCATTATGCTTCTGACTGTATGGAGTAAGTTGCCTACCAGCATTCCTGATTATTTTAATTATTTTCTGCCATGATTGCTATCCGTTGAACAAATTCTCAGTAAGTGGCTTCTAATTTTGCTTGCTCTGGATCTTGTTAGCTCTACCTGATGCACCTGACTTTTTAGAAATGAGCCAGCAAAAGTCCACTTACAGTCAATTTAATAAGTTTCAATGTAAAATGATCTCTTGTAGAATCAAGTCCAAAATTTCACCAGTGGTTCAAACCTTTAGGGGGAAGTTATACCAGTATTTTGTAAAGATGCTCTAACTGATGTAATTTTCATTCTTTAAATTAAACAAGCCCTTTAAGGTAGGATTTTCAACTTTTTGTTGCGGCTATGGTGCTAGAATTCATCACTTCTGTTAAAGAGGCCTCAAGATAGCCTCTCCCCACCACAATGTGTTTTCTGAGGCTTTTTTATATTAAAAAAAAATGTGGATTTTCATATGCTTATTTTATAAATGATTTTATTTCAGGATTCCCTTAACTCTGTGCCTGGGTGAATATGTATAGGTTATTTTTAACAGGAGGTGACATTTGAGCCTGGGAGGTTTCACAGACCCCGTTCTACAGCCCCCTGCACCTGCTGCTGGGCATCCCTGCTCCTGGGGAGATGCTGCGGGGCTCTGCCGTCACCCTGACATTTTAAATTACTTCATTTAACATCCTCTTAGTCTGAAAATCGTTGCTTTCCACCATGGATGGGTCCACGCTGCCACTTACTTCCCTCTTTGTGTTTCCAGCTTTCCTGAAACAGACGAGATGTCTCCAAGAGTTGGTAGGAAAGGCATTTCAGAGAGAGCCGTACCAGGAACGCCTCTGTTAGACCAAGTCCGGATACATCCCCCTCCTCTTTCTACCGCTTCTCCACTGCACTTGACCTCTTCGAGGGTTCGCGCCCAGCAGAAACTGTTTTAAGGCAGATCCCAGGGCAACACTTCTCCCTCTCGGCTAGGCTTTACTCTCCCAGAGGCTGCAGGGCCTCGCCCAGCCGCCCTCCCCCGGCGGGGGCCATGCCCGTTCCCGGCGGAAGGCCGAGGGACCGGGCGGGAGCGGCCTGGGCCCGGCGCGGGAGCGGGAGCAGGGCCCGCCCCCAGCACCACATGATGCCGCTTCTCCTTCCTGCCGCCCCTATCCCGAGGAGAAAAGGGAACTGGGCGCAGGGCGGGAGGAAGTGATTCCGCCCCCCAGCCCCATCCCCTCCCGCCGCGGGGCCGGGCCGGCAACGCGGGCAGAGCTGCGTGGGGCCGGGCCATGGCGCGGCTGTGGCGGTGGCTGCTGCTGCTGGTGGTGGTGGTGGTGGCCCCGGGCAGCGCCTTCAACCTGGACGTGGAGCACCCCGCCGTCTACTCGGGCCCGCAGGGCAGCTACTTCGGCTTCGCCGTGGATTTCTTCGCTCCCGACCCGTCCTCGTAAGTGTCCCTGCCCCGCCGAGCCGGTCTCGGTCCCGTCCCGGGCGGCCGGGTCGGGAGAAGCCCCGGTCCCAGGAGCCGAGCTGCCGCCGCGGCTGGGGGGAGCTGACCCCAGGGCGGGTTTTAGGAGAGAAGCGGTGAATGGGGGGGAGCCGTGTGCTCCGGGGCTGGGCAGCGCCGGGAGGGAGCCGAGCCAGTCCCAGCCGGGCCCGCAGCAGGGGCGGGTCTCCGCTGGGTTTGGGGCTGTAGGGAGGCTCTCCGGCACGGCTTAAACTCTGCACTGCTGCGCTGTCCGAATAGGCTTCTCCGTGTGCTGTTTGTGCAAATAATGGTGAAGTACAGCGGAGAGGGATGAGGGGAGGGTGTTTTGCTTCGTTACGTCTCGAGGTTTTGTCCGGTGAACTTGGGGCGGTTGTGCTGTTCTGGTTTGTGACCGCTCTTTGCAGAAGTGCCGGGTTTGAGCTGGGCTGTGTCTGTGCGGGTCACAGAGCCGCCGAGGAGTCTAGAGAAGAAAAAGTTCCCTGGAAATGCCCTCCACATCTGTTTCCTGAATATGTTCTCGTTTCATGTTAAACAGAAATGAGGCAATGTGCAGTAGCTGGTTCGCTGGTGTATTTCAGACTTTTGAACAGTCATGTCACTAACTTCAAAGTCCTGGTGCTGCCATAAGGCGTTAGTCTGTGTTTCACAAGTGGGGGCTACATTAAGATTCACCTTTTTGATACATTTTCCCCCTCTTCCCCCATCTTGAGAAAGGGCTGTAAAGCTGGAAAGGATGCTGGCTTTCATCATGCTGAAGGGATTTTCTCTCTCCCTTGATCTTTACCTTGTAAAACTTTATAAACAAAGTCAATAGCTATTGAGCAAGTCGTTTTGCAATACATCAGCTAGCCTTGTTTGCATTTCTTTATTGCCTACAAATTTTAGAATTCATCCTGTCTTAACTTGCATGCATTGCAACATCTTTCTGTGCTATCTTAATCCCGTAAGTCTTAGTACTGAAAGGAAAAGGGTCTTATTGTGTCCCTCCCTTTAAGTCAGCATGTGTGGCTGCAGAGTTATCAGGAGACTGGTAAACGCATGTAGTAAGCTTTCTTTCTTGCTTTCCAATACGGAATTACATGACCCAGCTCTCACTGAAATCCCTAGAACCTTTCCATTATTTTTATAATAACTATTGACCTTAAAGTGCATGGCTGTAAAAGAAAACAGGGTTGGCTTTTTTAGAAAAAAATTTGGAACACTAGAGGTTTTTAGACAGCATGAAAGATTCCTTCATATTTTTAAGGGAATTTTTTCCTCAGTTTTTAGATGTGTCCATAAGTTAGTCTGTATCTGGTAAGATAAAGTGCAGTACTGACTTCAGCTTTGATTTAAGCTCATAATTGAAGCAAAGTAGCTGTGCAGCTTTTACAGGAGCAGGCTCTAGTGGTGTGAAGTTTTGAGTTCATGCCTATGGAGGCTGATCTTTTTGCCTCCTGAAATCACCACGGATAGTTGTATGCCATGTTTTCCAGACATAGGCCTGTGTCTTCCCCAGCATTGAAGAGGCCAACACACATACAACCCAGAATGGAATGCCTGTGGATTCTCTCAAGCTGTTGGAGGGGAAAGAAAGGTAGTGACGGACAGCAAGCTCAGTGATGTCTGCAGTTGAATGTCAGGCAGAAAACAAAGTGAACTGTTTGTCAGCGTAATTAGCAAAAGGTGTTTAGTAAATGAGCCTTGTTATATGGTTTCTATTGAGTGTCTTGTGTGTCACTTGGTCCCTACACCTTTGTTGTTGATTTGGTGAATTTTTATTTATCGTGTTCTTTACATGAGTACTGGAGATGAAGTAAATTTAGCTGAGCTGAAGCTATTTGGATTGACTAGTCTTACAACAAAGGAGTGTTATTAGTTCTTGAATGCTTAAGCTGCTGTTTCATACTCTATTTTGACCTGCTGGATACTAAAATAAAGCATATTTGTAAGTCCAGTATGAAAGCCCTATTCCAGGAGTCAAAGCGTTGGTCTTGTGTCAGGGTGCTGTGTGGTGCCTGACAGAGAGCATAACACTAAGTTGCTGAACATAACTTTGTAAAAACTGAAAAAGGTTTTGAAAGCATGCTATGTTTTTTAAAAAATTGTCTTTCCAGTATTTGAGTACGTGGAAATAAATGTTTCTCTTTATTGGCCCCTGGCAAAGCACTGGCAGGTGACTATTCCTGTAAGTACACCTCCGTAAGCTGGACCGCTGAGGATGTCAGTGCACTCCCAATCCTGTCCACAGCACTGAGCTGGGGCAGGTGGTTGCATCACATAGGACATAGGCAGGATCAAAGCATAGCTGGTGTATTTCCATGGAAATAACACATTTACCCCTATCCCCCTTTCCCAAAGTATGTGGACTAGAGACTTCTTTGTCTTTAGGTAATCTGTATGTTATTATAAGACCGATTACAAAATCTGCTCATTTGATCTATGATGATAAAAATGCCTTTTTTTTTTTCTTTGGGAAAAGAAGTGACTAAACCCTTCAGGAGTCCCATAATGATTCCTTTATTGGTAATTGTGTTAATAAACTTCATCACAAAGATTATCTTAAGAAAGACTTAAAATATATGGTTGATTTTTATTTTTTTTAAACAAGTATATAATTTGGGGGGCTTTTCAAATGCTAGTGATCTAAGAGTAAAGTGGGAGGCACGCTAGCACTTGTTTAATAGATTGTAATTATACTAATTAATGTGTTTCTTTACTTGGCATTGAGATATTTATTGTTAAGCATTCCTACTATGCGCAGAGAGAAAATTTTAAGTTGATTAAAACATTTCAAATTCTTGTTCTTGGACGCTAGAGAGTCTATGAATGGCAACTAAGAGAAACAAATGGATTGCCAACTAGCCTAGATTTTCTATCAAGGCCCACACCAGGAAATTTTTAAGGTTCTGCAGTTCAAACAAGTTGAAGACCAGTAGCCTATGTTGGTCTTAATATGGATTGTACTTTGATGAGGTGTTATGTGGTCCTACCTGGTATTTACATGTTAAGAAATATAAACTTAGCTCTGTACTAAAGTGAAGTCTGGAAGGTGACTGAAAACCAGAACAAGGTTGATAAGTCTGGATCTGCCTACCTGTAGACATTCTCTCCAACCAGTCCTGCACCATGTTAGCTATCCCAGTTTGAAAACTAAATAACCATAGTGCGTGATATTGGATGATAAGACTTGCTCTTGCAAGCTGGATTCTCTCTTAAACAGTCTCAATGGGAACAAGGGAGAAGATTCTGATGAAAGGAAGCATTTAGTTTTACGTCTTCTGTACTTCAAATGGACTTTCTTAGGAAAGTGCTGATGAGTCAAGTGTGTCTCAGAGGTGTCGGAGTTCCTGGAAGATGTTAAGAACCTTGCTGGAAGATGCAAAGAACCTTGTTTGGTCTGGCTTTTTATTTGACCTGTTTCTTAGTTTGCAATTCCTGAATTTTAGCACCTGCACAGGCATAATCATGTAGCAGTTCCTGCTCAAAGTGCACTTCACATGTTCATATAAGCAGAGATTTATAGAAGTATAACAGGTATTAATAAGAAAATGATTACTGTGTAATGAATTTCACTAAAGATTCATTAATGTAAAAACCTATAGCTGACAGTCACTGGGGTACTTGGAGTTTGCTTTTAAAAGAGCATTTGCTAATACTAGGCTGACTCACCACTCAGTACCTTCTGAGCTCATAGTGCTACTGTTTTGTTTATAAATTGTTTCCATTTTTGACTATTTCCTTGAATTACTCTTACATACAAAATTAACCAGAAATTATGCCAGCCAATGACTTTCTTAAATTACAGAAGTACGTGATTTCCTGCTCTGCTGCACATATACATATTTTTGAGAGGAAAAAAAGTATAAAAGGTGTTTATCTCATTTTAAGTATCATTTTCAGTAGGACAGAATACTTTAGTCTTCTCTTATCTTCTTTTGTCTCTTCTTTTTGGTAGATTTTTTTTTTGCCTGCTTTTGCTTGGAGAAAAGAGGGACCCAAGACCTAAAACCTAACATTAATTTTCCTGAAACTCAGAAGTAGTTCTAGTCAGATTTCATTTTGAATGGGCAAAGCTTTTGCTTTCTTAGTTCTTCAGATGTCATGAAGTAACAACATCTGTGCCTTAGGTTTTGAAACCTTTGTCTTTTTGTTCTTTTTACTGCAGGACATTTCTTCTGGTGGGAGCTCCAAAGGCAAACACTACCCAGCACAACATCGTAGAAGGAGGCCAGGTGCTCAAATGTAATTGGAATTCCAACAGAAATTGCCAGCCCATTATATTTGACTCCACAGGTAACACACTGTGAGGGGGGATGGTGTGTCTCTGCTCTAATCCTAGTGTGAGAGTGCAGAAGGGTTTTGGATTCACGTGGGGTTTTTTGATGGGCAATGTGAATGCAGCCATTTTTGGTCTGGCAGCTAGTCAAGGCTTCCCCCCCGTCTTTCAGAATTCTGTTGTCCTTGGTAAATTCTGTTGTCCTTGGTATGTGCTGACAGCCTGAGTGAGCATACATTATTCTTCTTTTGTTTTAACCTATTTATATTTCTTCTCTGTACTTTCTAGCAATCCTAAACCATTTAGCAACCTCATTCCCAATAAGCCCCAAGTGGTTTATTGCCTATTAAGAACATGCTGTATGAGGAAAGATACTTTTTTTTAATATCAGCAAAGCATGAAGAAACATTCAGAAGTTTAATCTGAAACTGGGAGTATAAACTTCAAACTGTGGGGGGAAAAAAGCCCCGTTTTTATTTTTTCCCATTGGATGTAGCTTCATAGTATGTGTGACATTTACGATAGCAGCACTCAGGGTGCCTCAGGTCAGAGGCATTATTTGCCCATCTCTGAAGTATGGTAGAGCGGAGCAGCAACAATGCTGACATTAAGCGTTTCGCTCAATCTTCATGCTCTGGTACACATAGTGATTTCCACGAGCTGTGGCAGGTCAGATGAGAGCACGCTGCATATGCCTTTCTGCTTGAGCCAGTCAGTGCTGAATCCCATTTTCCACAGCATGTTTCAGGCCAGCGGAAAAACCTTTCCATGTCATGGGAGTGGATTAGCAAGACCCATATGGTAGGGCAGAGGAAACACCTGTGCTTCTAAGGTCTAGTTGGTTATAATTCATTCTTGCCTCTGTTGGTATTTTGACTTGGCAGTCTAAATGTACTAGATTTATGCAACCTTTGTAAATCATGTATGATATAGTGGAGAAGGTCTTCTGCTAATTTCATTGTCAAGGTATATCACAAAATGTTGATCCTGTTCAGATTTCTGAAATCTCCATATATTTTTCTGAAAACTGCTATGTTACCACTTCCTTTGGGGGGGAGGGGGGAAGTACACACAAAACCCAAGTTGTTATCAGTGTATTTACTTCACTGTAAAGGAACCTTTCTGCCAGATTACTTAAGATTTCTAGTAAGCTGCAAAGTGGGACATCTTGTCTGCATCAGTGTAGGATGGAAAAAAATTTTAATTTTTTTTTTTTACTTTGGGTTTACTAGAATACAAATGTGGTTTTTGTTTGTTTGTTTTAAATAAAGAATCTGGATGTCCCTAATTAATAATCACCACTAATGTAATAGCCAAAAAGCTTCTAGTGGGGAAGATGAGCCACCTGGGTAGGTTCTAGATGCACCTTCCAATGGGAACTGCAGTGCGTTTATCTGTTCGTACTGTGAACATTTGCAATAGGCTTTTCCATATGGCAGGCAGAGTGAACTGATACAGAGGCCACACTGCATTGCTGTGTGTCTGTGCTTAAGGTGTTTGCTACTGGGCAAACACACTGTGTTTTGCTTATAATTTGCCTTTAAGTAATGGGCATGTTAATTGCTTGAAATTTAACAGTAAAAATAGCAGGTCATACTGGCTTAAGAGGATTTCTTTTGGGCACATTTTAACTCATTCCAGCTTTGTGGCAATGAATTGGGAAATGATGCATTTGTCAATTATTCTCTGGGTGAAAAGGGCCATTGTGTTTCAGCTTAATAAAATAATCAAAGCACTGGGAGAAAATAAGATGTCTTTGTGCATAATACAATGCTTGATGCCCTGTGTTATGATGACAATGTCTTACTGCCAATGCAGTGTAAGCACCTACTCCTGCGTGCCCCTACCTCATAAGGTAACAGGGTTAGGGAAGATTTGTGATTCGCTTGGCAAGAAATAGGAAGCGGAAGATTTGACCACTGATTTGTGGTACTAACGCGAAGGTGCTTTTTGTAGATGACTCAGTGCAATCTCTGCAAGAATTCAGGGTCATCCATTGCTACTTCAATATTTATGTAGTATGATTTGTAACTCCAGAGCTATTCCTTGGTCCTGCAATATAAGTCGTAAATCTGCAATACAGATTTTTATCCCCCTTGCCCCCAAGATTATTTAGCTGTTTTTTTTAAGGGTAAAAGCAGCACAGGTTCTGCATAATTAATTAGATGGGTTTCTTTGGTGTTCTTTTCTAATTGTTTACAGCCGGTGAGAAATCTGACCTTTCTCCGTTTACCTGTCCATGCCAAATGCCATCTGTGGTGTTGCAGAATTACAGTCACTAGAAGGCAAGCTCCTATTCCTCTTCCTGCTTCCCTGTGCCAGACAGCATAGCTGGCAGATCCCAGACCGGGCTAAGCCACTGTGACTTGTGCAGGGTCTAAGAGCAAGGAAGAGAAGGAAGAGGCCATGTTTCTGTGCTGTGAACATAGCAAGGGAATGGAGGAGAGACCCAGTCTTGTCCTGACTATGTGAAGTTGTGTTTGTCTGCTTGACTTGTGGTTGTATCGCAGATAAATAGGAGACGAGGGATTTACAGAGGTCCAGCAAGGTTTTTTTTTTCCTCCATTTTTTTTTCTTATTAAATATTCCTTGGCTTTAGTTAAAGTTTCTTCTAGCTTTATGGATCCTTCTCTTTTAACCTTTCCATACAAAGGCCACACTGAGCTCAGCTGCACAGCAGTGACTGCACAGAATTGGCTTTTGGCTTAAATATCATGTTGGCACAGAAGTGTGGTCATGTACAGAAGACAAATGGAACAGCTATTACATTGTCCAACAGAGAAGGTACTAGCTGCTTTATGTCAATCTTTGGAGGAGGAGTTGTTCAGTCCCTTACCTTATACCAGCATTGCTCGGTACTTGCATTTACCCTCACCCCAGCTCCTCTGGAGGAAAGCTAGAAGTCATTAAGCTGATTCCTGGTAGTACCGAATTTACTACTTTGTTTCTTCTTTCCTGTGCATGACAACTCAGCTCTTTAAGGGGGGCAGCTGGACACCTCACAATAGGAGTCCATTCACAGAACTCACATAGCTCTCATGCTACAAATATATATATTTCCCTCATTCCCATGCCTTCCCCACCAGCCTATAACATAAACAAAACCTTGTTAAAGCGTATGCTACAATTTTTTTCTGTCCAGTGGTTTTAAAATGTTCTTTCACTGTTCCTCCACAGTGTATTTTCTCATTTAAAACAGTGATGTATTTGTGAAGGGGAGGGGGGATCTCGCCTTTGCCTCAATCTCCCAGCACAGTGGTTACACTCATGGAAAAATACACTAGAGAATATCCTGTATGTGTGTCTCTGTGTGTGTATATTACACACATATTATGCACTCTGTGCATATTACACTAATTGCTTTTGACGTTCTGGTATACGTGGTGACTTTGGAAGGCAAAATGTTTATATCACACATTAACACTTCCCAAATATAAAGATGCTTCGCTGTGGGGCTTCTGAGCATTTTAGCATTGACATCACTTGGCTTTGATTTAAGAGAGTTATGACTATGTGAAAATTGCATAACAAACATGTGTGGTAGAAAATGCCCTCAAATTCAGGGGTGCGTATAGCTGTGCTGCATGTGCTGGTGTGTACATGGCCAGAATGTTAGAGTAAGGTTTTTTTAAAAGCCTTTCAAGTATCATTAGGCATGCATTTCAGTCTGGTTTTTGCTCTTGGAAGCACATAAAGATTAAAGTTAAAAAGGAACCAACCACCAGAGCAAGCTTCCTCACATCCACGCTTTTGCTGATCCTGTGCAAAACTGAAATATGAAGCAGCACTTGTATCTGTTACTCTAATGGGTTATCCTTCAAATCTGGATAGAAATAGATCTGATTTAAAAATGCTGTATAAGCAATGAACTTTTTTTTGCCTTATTCCTGATTACTATGTTAATTTACAAGCTAAATGTGCCACTGTCACAAAACTAAAGATTCTGCTATTTGTATTCTTGTGTATCTTCACTTCTTACCACAACTTGCTGCAGCATTGCCACAATTTCAGTTGAATTGTTATGTAAAATACTTGGGATTTTTCCCCCCTCTGTCTCAGTTAACTTTCAGAGTTTCAGAATGCGTAGGAGGCTCTATTTCTTCAGGACAAGCACTGGGTGGGTGGGGGGGTGTGTGTGTGGAATTTACATTTTCAAGATATTATGTTCTTCAAAAGTGTCATAAGCATAAACAATATCAGTAAATCCTTTCCTTTGCAAAGTGCTTTACATTTCAAATTACCAAAACCCACAAGTTACAGGTCAGTAAATATTTGTCTTCATTCTTATCCCTTCACCACACCAGATAATTTTGTGGCTGAAAATTTAGTTTATTTTTTGTTTGAAGCCATAGCAATAGGGGAATGTTCTGAATCTTATAAGGAAGAAATAATCTGTGCAAGCAAATGGTGGAAAAACTACTCTTACAGCTTGCTGAGCCCTAGTACTACTCTTTCTACAAGCCTGGCTGGAGAGAGGTGGTTCCTCTCTTAGCAAGCTGAACAGTGTGTAGTGAGCAGTTGGCTTCATCTGCCAGTTGCTTAGCAGCTTTTTCCAGAAAAAACAGATTTCTTGTGGGTAAACTATAAGAGGAATGCACTTAATATAGCAGTCCATTTTCTGTTTCTGATCAGTTATGAGACACAGGTCCAAAAACATTTGTTTTAAAGACACGTCTATTCTCCTTCCTTGTTTCTTCTACAGCCTTCATGGACTAGCACAGCAAAGCTTGCATAGTTGGTACCAAATATTACTGACAGTATTTCCATAATCTTGCTCAGGGAAAAGATTCTTGAAAAGGTAAAGGCTTTTCTGTGAATTATATCTATTTTGTATAGTTGTCCATTTTTTGTGTGTAAAATTAAACATTTTTTCTGTGCAAGAGGAGGATCAAAAGCTCATTGAGGCAGACCACAAAGCCAGTGAGCAGAGGGGTGGGTCAAATGTGCTTTTTAGGAAAATCAAGTCATCTTTATGCTTTTATTTATGTATTTTACAGTTTGGCTTACATGGAATAGCAGGGTGGATACGCTTAGCTAATTGTCTGACATCTACATAAATACCTTATTATTTGTCCATGGAATTTCAGAGAGCAGGGTCACTGAATTTTTATTCTGAAAAACAAACAAAATTCTTCGGATACCCATGTAACCAGTTGGAGTTAATCAGACTGTACACATGTGAGCAATATGTAGTAAATTAATGTAAACCAAATGAGTTTCCTATGTGCTTGTTTTCCAAAAGGAAACAATCTTCATAATTATTCATATTATTTTACTTTTCATCTTTGGGGTCCTAGCTCTTCATCAGTCAATAATAGTGGGAAGTGGGTTGGTAGAAATAGCATTTCTTCATGCTCCCATATGGCTTTTCATAAAAATATAACAAAATGGTTTGGTGGTGATAAAGTGGCAAAAACCTGCCAGTTTTTAAATGAAGACTTTCCTTGAGAAATGTACCTGTTTCAGTACAGAATGCTTGAAAGTGTAGCTCTTTATGTCAGTATCAAAAAGTGCAGCACTGAGACTGTTTGAAGAGCTTCTGCATTTAAATAATCTGATGAAATGCAGACAGCTCTACCAACTGTCACAAAGGAAAGTATGATCATAAACCAACTTTGAACTTCTATGCTAATGAGTTGCAGATTTCTTGAGCAGATTTCATTTTAGCAAAGCAAGATCTTCTTGCTCAGACAATGTATTGTTTTGCTCTTCTCAGAGACATACTACAAGAGATGGACACAGTGCTCAGTTGTCCTTCTGGTGAAAGCTTTCCCTACTGCTTTCATACTCTGTATCAGATCTCAAAATTCAAGACTGGGAAACTTACAGAAGCTGTTGAATACTGAAAACAAAGAGCATCTCAAATGTTTTCAGCTCTGTGTGGTGTGTTTTTATTGCTTTGGAAAAAGAATCCAGTGTAGCCTCTGGCTGCATAAAGCTTTATCACTTTGACAGTTGCACTGTCCCTCCTCTCCTTCCCTTCCTGTGTGTTTTGACACAACAGAGTAGTTTTAGAAAAATGGTTTCTTCTTAAATATTTTTGGATTAAATTCTTCTAAGATTAGTTATTTTGATCTGTGCTAAAAGAGGAGAAAGAAGCTTTTGAAAAGGAAAATACATATAAAATCTCTCCTGATTCCTCTTAATGTTTCTATGTTTGTTTGTTTGTTTTTTTCTATCCCCAAGTGGGTGATTCTAGACAATAGGAGTCTTTGTTTGGGAGCCTAAACCAGCAGTTTGGCATGGCTGTATCTATCTGTGACTTATTTAGTTTGAAGTGGGTATTTTAACTGCCTTGCACAGCTTCCTGCTGTAGCACTGAACAGTGCAAGATCTGCTAATGTTAGGAAGCTGTGACTGGAGTGGGTGTCATGAGCTTGTATTTGCCTTTTGGAGATTTTGATCATTTGTGCCAATGAATCAATTGTTCATAACTCCATCTTTTCCACTTATGGAGTAAGGAGACAGATACGGAAGTGTGGGATAGGGCAGTATGTTGTTAAAATAGCATACTTTAACAAAACACTTTTATTTTTAGCTGATTGTTTTATTGGTATTAGGGTGCAATCTGTATGGGCATTTCAATCTCAAAGGCTAGTGATTTAGTCAACAACAAAGCATTGAATTTTGTGAAGACCATTCATTCATTTGTAGTAAAATGTAGTGGTTACCTCAGTCCCACTGAAGTGTGGTTGTTATCCTTACAGCATGTGCTGGTATAACTGAAGTCTGCGTTGGGCTCTGGATACTGCTCAGAATACAAAAGAGGGCAGCAGAATGTATAAAACCTCCTCCACATGTTGTTATAGCTGACAGTGGAAAAATGCTCATGCTTTTGTGATTAGGTAGACTCCTGCATGAATACTGTTGGCTCTGTGTGTGTGTAGTTGGATCTCAACTGTATGACTAGTAGGAAAAAAAAAAAAANGATTCTTGAAAAGGTAAAGGCTTTTCTGTGAATTATATCTATTTTGTATAGTTGTCCATTTTTTGTGTGTAAAATTAAACATTTTTTCTGTGCAAGAGGAGGATCAAAAGCTCATTGAGGCAGACCACAAAGCCAGTGAGCAGAGGGGTGGGTCAAATGTGCTTTTTAGGAAAATCAAGTCATCTTTATGCTTTTATTTATGTATTTTACAGTTTGGCTTACATGGAATAGCAGGGTGGATACGCTTAGCTAATTGTCTGACATCTACATAAATACCTTATTATTTGTCCATGGAATTTCAGAGAGCAGGGTCACTGAATTTTTATTCTGAAAAACAAACAAAATTCTTCGGATACCCATGTAACCAGTTGGAGTTAATCAGACTGTACACATGTGAGCAATATGTAGTAAATTAATGTAAACCAAATGAGTTTCCTATGTGCTTGTTTTCCAAAAGGAAACAATCTTCATAATTATTCATATTATTTTACTTTTCATCTTTGGGGTCCTAGCTCTTCATCAGTCAATAATAGTGGGAAGTGGGTTGGTAGAAATAGCATTTCTTCATGCTCCCATATGGCTTTTCATAAAAATATAACAAAATGGTTTGGTGGTGATAAAGTGGCAAAAACCTGCCAGTTTTTAAATGAAGACTTTCCTTGAGAAATGTACCTGTTTCAGTACAGAATGCTTGAAAGTGTAGCTCTTTATGTCAGTATCAAAAAGTGCAGCACTGAGACTGTTTGAAGAGCTTCTGCATTTAAATAATCTGATGAAATGCAGACAGCTCTACCAACTGTCACAAAGGAAAGTATGATCATAAACCAACTTTGAACTTCTATGCTAATGAGTTGCAGATTTCTTGAGCAGATTTCATTTTAGCAAAGCAAGATCTTCTTGCTCAGACAATGTATTGTTTTGCTCTTCTCAGAGACATACTACAAGAGATGGACACAGTGCTCAGTTGTCCTTCTGGTGAAAGCTTTCCCTACTGCTTTCATACTCTGTATCAGATCTCAAAATTCAAGACTGGGAAACTTACAGAAGCTGTTGAATACTGAAAACAAAGAGCATCTCAAATGTTTTCAGCTCTGTGTGGTGTGTTTTTATTGCTTTGGAAAAAGAATCCAGTGTAGCCTCTGGCTGCATAAAGCTTTATCACTTTGACAGTTGCACTGTCCCTCCTCTCCTTCCCTTCCTGTGTGTTTTGACACAACAGAGTAGTTTTAGAAAAATGGTTTCTTCTTAAATATTTTTGGATTAAATTCTTCTAAGATTAGTTATTTTGATCTGTGCTAAAAGAGGAGAAAGAAGCTTTTGAAAAGGAAAATACATATAAAATCTCTCCTGATTCCTCTTAATGTTTCTATGTTTGTTTGTTTGTTTTTTTCTATCCCCAAGTGGGTGATTCTAGACAATAGGAGTCTTTGTTTGGGAGCCTAAACCAGCAGTTTGGCATGGCTGTATCTATCTGTGACTTATTTAGTTTGAAGTGGGTATTTTAACTGCCTTGCACAGCTTCCTGCTGTAGCACTGAACAGTGCAAGATCTGCTAATGTTAGGAAGCTGTGACTGGAGTGGGTGTCATGAGCTTGTATTTGCCTTTTGGAGATTTTGATCATTTGTGCCAATGAATCAATTGTTCATAACTCCATCTTTTCCACTTATGGAGTAAGGAGACAGATACGGAAGTGTGGGATAGGGCAGTATGTTGTTAAAATAGCATACTTTAACAAAACACTTTTATTTTTAGCTGATTGTTTTATTGGTATTAGGGTGCAATCTGTATGGGCATTTCAATCTCAAAGGCTAGTGATTTAGTCAACAACAAAGCATTGAATTTTGTGAAGACCATTCATTCATTTGTAGTAAAATGTAGTGGTTACCTCAGTCCCACTGAAGTGTGGTTGTTATCCTTACAGCATGTGCTGGTATAACTGAAGTCTGCGTTGGGCTCTGGATACTGCTCAGAATACAAAAGAGGGCAGCAGAATGTATAAAACCTCCTCCACATGTTGTTATAGCTGACAGTGGAAAAATGCTCATGCTTTTGTGATTAGGTAGACTCCTGCATGAATACTGTTGGCTCTGTGTGTGTGTAGTTGGATCTCAACTGTATGACTAGTAGGAAAAAAAAAAAAAAGAAGTATCTTACTTACATTAGGCAAAGGGAAAAGAAGCTTTTGTTCCAGCACCGCTCAGGGAAAGAAGCAGGATTCATACCTCAGAAGAGGGAAGGGGAGTAGTGGGAAGCTCTGTATTCCTGTCTCCCTGAGTCATTAACAAAACACTGCGGCTAAACCAAGGTTGCTAAACCACCAGCTGCCTCACAGCACTGGGAGTTTCAAGTAAAGATAAGCTTGTACTCACTTGCTCTTGCCTCATTAACCAAGACTGAAATTGCAGAGATTTTTGGACGGAAAATAGCTGGCTTTATACCACCTAAGTTTCTCATATTATGAAAACAGTACTCTTGTATACTTTATAAATTTTTCTTTCTTTTGGATAGCTGCATAAAGTTTCCCTTTACCTAGAAGGGGCAGCATCATTTCCTTTGAATTGGCATGGTTACAAAGAGGTTTAAATGCAAATTCTGTGAATTGAGTGAGTATTTAAATTTTACAACCTCTTAAGTATTTGTAGTATCATGACACTGAACCAGGCTTCATCAGTTCACTGCCTCTTTCTTGACTCTTGATTCTCTCAGTTAAGTCTAGCACTCAAGATCGGGGCAAATGCTTTAATTCTGTTTTCTCATTACTGTGCAAACAGGTGGGCTGCAAGTTACAACTTGATCCACTTAGTCAACTGCAGTAATTTTGTAGTAACACCATTGTTTCTGTAACTGATAACATTTGCTTTGGAAGAAGAAGGCTTCGACTATCCAGAGTTGGAAAAGCCAAAAGAAATCCATCACTGAAAGAACTTTTGATCTTTTTAGTATACTTGGAAGAAGGCTTAGACTTTTTTTTCCCCTTTTTCTGGAATTTCTACTCAGCATCTCTGCACATTAGTTTCCATTTATAATTTTAAATCCTATATAATGCAGTGAAGTGACAATGTTCCACTGGTCCAGCAGCAACAATGCACCTATGTAATAGATCTTGAAAGCAATTCTGTTTCTGCCTTGACAACCTCATCAACCCACCTGGAAAGTTGTGAGACAAAGCACTGTTGACTTGGCATGTCAGCCCTTTTTCCCTAATGAAAGCATTATGTAAAGTCGTCATGTGATGTCTACTACAATGAGAAGGAGCAAAGGAAAAACCACAGCATAAGCTGCCTTTACAGATACAAAATAATACCCTATGGTCAAATGACATAATCCTGGAATTAATGACCCATCAAGCCCCTGTAGTGGCTGCATTTTAGTCTGGCAAAATAGCATTGTGTAAAAACTCTGAATGTTTTCTTAAATAAATCTAGTCACAGCAGCTTGTATTGGCTAGATACATTTACTTGAATGCCTGTTTAAAATGTACATCATCAGTTTAAAGACATTTCTAAGGTATTCTTGAGACACTCTAAAATAATTTAGAAATACAAGAAAACCAGCAGTGGCTGTAAGAACTGTTATTGTAGTAAGGCTAACTATATAAAATAAAATAAAAAAAAGAGTACTGCATCCAGCTGTGGGGCTCCCAACATAAGAAGGACATGGACCTGCTGGAGCGAGTACACAGGAGGGCCATGAAGATGGTCAGAGGGCTGGAGCACCTCCCAAATGGGGGACATGTGGAGAGAGCTGGGGTTGTTCAACCTGGGGAAGAGAAGGCTTCAGAGTGACCGTACAGCAGCTGTCTAGTACCTAGAGGGGGCTACAGGAGAGATGGGGAGTGACTCTTGATCAGGGAGTGTAGTGATAGGACAAGGGGTAACGGTTTTAAACTGAAAGAGGGCAGATTTAGATTAGATATTAGGAAGAAAATCTCTACTGTGAGGGTGGTGAGACACTGGAACAAGTTGCCCAGAGAAGCTGTGGATGCCCCATCCCTGGAGGTGTTCAAGGCCAGGCTGGATGAGGCTTTGAGCAACCTGGTCTACTGGGAGGTGTCCCTGCCCATGGCAGGGGGCTTGGGTCCCTTCCAACCCAAACTATTCTATGATTCTAAAACGTTGGTCTGGATTTTATGTTTAAATTCTACCTGTATTACAGTTTGCTTCATGGAGTGTAGGTACTGTTTTTAAAGGGTATGAGGGAAGGCTTTTTTTTTTTACCACTGAGAAGTGATACCATGATAAAATATTAATAAAGTCAGGCTCTTTATTTATACTAAAACACAGAAATCCTGAAGTCACTCCTGTATTTTCCCATGTAGTAGATTTGTATCTACTTCACAGTATAGCTAGAACACCTATTTAACTCTGATTTGCTTCAGTGAGGGCTCACATTTAAGTGTTCTTTGTTTTCTGCAGTCAGAAACAGAAAGCCAAATGGTTTTTACGTTAAAGCAAGGGGATTTTTGATGACAGGGTGTTTTCCAGATTTCCTCATAAGATTAGTTTTTCTTCTGGACTTGAGGGAAAGCTCATAATCTATTTAAACAGTGTTTTCCTGGGGAGAATTTTGAAATAGTCGATAAATAAAGGCTACTTATCTTTAATGAAGAGCTAACGTCAGATTTGGCCTGTATTTAATATTTGTAATTTTTTATCTGAAAAGTCCATGTTTCCAATGTACATACTTTCTACTTGATTAGTTTATGTGTCTCAACACACTTCCCAGTGTTACAGCCACTCTGAAGCTGAGCAGCAACCCTCTCTCCCCAAGATACTCCCCTTAGTTTTAGAGGACCTAAAGAAGCTTTGAATACAGGATAAACTCAATATAAGGCACCTTAACCTTTTAGCAGATGTTTCATGTTATGTGCATCTGCACTGATATTAGACAATTTGACTGTTTGTAAAATAGTTTTGCAATAGTAGTATTTATACTATAAATAAAATTTATTGAGCTACATTGTCTGATGGAACATGTGTTACTACCTGGTAGGGTTTTTTTTTTTAAGCATAAGAATTCCTAATTTGTTCTTTAGGCCTTCAGAAATTATGATGCTGGCTTCTGAAGTCATGACATTTGAAATATAATAAATTTGGGGTCATGTTCGTTTGCTTTCTGATTTGGAGATGTTAGTCAGAATCTGGCATATAAAAAACTATGTCTCAAAGCCTAGATGTTTACCTATTTAAATTGAAGAGAGGTTTCTAATATTATCCTCACTTTAGAGCTGAATCAGGGCTTTTTCAGAACTGTAGAAAAAATAATGTTATTCCCCTAAAGACTGAGGGAGAGAGAAGTTGTTATAACTGCTCTCCTGGACATTGATTCTTCCTTGAGAGTGGCTGCAGCTCAAGCATACACAGGGAAAACGGGATGTTTGTCAGTGTGTGCTGGTTAAACTACTAGTTCCCCTCTTCTGCAGTGTGATCAACATAGCCTATGGGTAGATGGCACCAGCAACTAGTACTCTGTCTTTTTTTATTATTAATTGCTTTATGCTGTCTCAGCTGATGCATTCAGCTGAAACCTGAAGGAACTGATTTCCCTAACACCTGTGATAAAATCAGATTGCTGATGATGCTGAAGGGCTGCTTACCTGCTACTGCAACACCACCATTCCTTCTAGTTGCTGCTTATTGTTTTAAACCTCAGTGGGAAGTTTCTATCCTAGACACTTTTATAGTACCTAGCACAACAGGATTGTGCTGAACACTATAAAACTGCTAAACTACCTTTCATTTTAGTTATGTAGTGTTGTACAAATATCCAACAGTAGATAAAGGTGTAAAATGTCATGCTGTCTATTCTCTAATTTTATCTTGTTTAAAGCCTCGTTTGGCAAGTAAAGCTGAGCGATTTCTTTGTATTTGAGAGTAGCTGGACAAAGAGAGGATAGAAGCCAAATCTGTCCTTCTAGGCTGCATAACCTTGGGTGTGGTTACAAGCAGAATAAACCAATTTTAAGTCCCTAATGCTGCCAACAAGGATATATAGTTCCTAGCAATATGTTTCTGTCTTCTGCCTGGTAGTCAGCTGGGTTTGTCCCTGGTCCAGTTGAATATTTTTTTCATTAGGGTTCATTCTTAGGTAGTTCATGTTGTGCCTATGTGACCAGAAGGTCCTAGTGCCAAGACAGAAACTGGCAGCAGGAACATATGGACAGAAGAAAATCGGTACTGCTACCCCTTTTGTGGCAGCTTCATCTGACACTAAGTCAGTCATGAAAATGCATCCTTTGAGCAAAACTGTCCTTGGGTGGATTTTCATGGCTTAAAGGCAAGGAAGGGAAAAGATTACGATAAAACAGGGATTTTAGGAGTGTGCTAAAGAAAATTTTCTATTTGGAAAACATCTTGATCTGGTTTTGGTTTTCTGTACCATAAACAGGTGACATGCAGGTCTCCAAACTGCATTTCTGTCAAGGGTGACAGTATAAAACGTGCTAATCATCAGGACGTCTATGTGCTTGGCACCTGTTCAATAAAAGAGTGGAGGGGGGGGTGACAGAAGGATATGGTGTTTTTAATTACCTTTGAAAATAGAAAAAACACAATAGCTTTCTATGATGCTACATGCTTGGCATTGTTTTCTACATAGCTCTACTCTAAGAGCAAAAGTGGTCTAGATACTTGCTTGCTTTGGCTAACTCTGCAGATTAGAATAGCTTTTGTTGTCCCTTTCATGGGATTTTCCTAGTGGAAGTAACAGACTCTGGAGACAAAACATTTTTTTAAAAGGTGTAAGACAAGGAGGAAGTTTTGATTTGAGTGGTCACAAGTCTCTGATTCATAGTGGGGCTGGGTTTGGGGATTCCCCCCAGCAATCTGTGGAAGTGCTATATGGCTGTTGACCTCATTGACTCCTTTAGCTTCAGGCACTGTAAACCAGTGATTTAGGTGACTTTTCTAAAAGGTATGTTTTCCAGAGTGTTACACCCATCTTCTCATTAGGCTGACGAAGCTTCCATTGTTCCAATGAAAGTACATAAAAAGCATTAAATGATTTAAAGGCTTAACCTTCACACTTGCAGATATACAGCTCATTAAGTTGCTTTTACCAACCTTTATCACCAAACAGTTAACATACAGACACCAGTGCAAATGATCCCTTATTCAACTTATTCTGCTGTTAGGAAAGCTCTCTAACATTGTTGTTACTGAATACCCTTTCATTTACTTGTAGCTTGTAAGCCCGATGGTTGCTGTGCTTTGTACATTGCAGTGACTTTCAGAATAGAGATGTTAACACGGGGTAGAATAGCAGAGGAATTTCAGTCCTGATTCTAGCCAAAAGCAAAAGTCACATCACTTAATCAGGGCAATATTTTTTCCAGAAGCATTAGTTCTCACTTGGCTTTGGCACTGATTCTTGAGCAGTGCTGTAATCGGATTGAAAGTCAAATATCTTAAGTATGAGGTATTCATTGTGTCACTGTCAAAGATGCTATAAACTTTGCGCTCTTCCAGCAAATCAGTATTGTACTAATGCTTCGTGTGTAAAAATAGCTGCATTTGGCCCTAGATGTAATCCTTTTTGAAGCCTATTTCCACAGAAGTGTGATATCCTCCAATGTTGCTTTTTTCCGCAAAAAAACCCAATGACTTAGTTTGGTTTTTTTTTTAATTCTTACTGTACATCTTCCTGTGAAATTATGCTGCTTTTTCATTTTCTTTGTAGGCAACAGAGATTTTGCTCCTGATGATCCGCTGGAATTTAAGTCTCATCAGTGGTTTGGAGCTTCTGTGAGATCCAAAAACGATAAAATTCTGGTAGGTTTTTGATGCCCTTCAAATATCTCGGTACTGGGATACTGTAGTGGAAAAAAAAATGTGAAAAGAACCGGGTAACTCATAATTTAAACAAAATACCACTAATTGTTATGACATGTCTTTTTCAGAATTTATTGGCTAGCCTTTTTTAACTCTTTATAAACAAAAGTTGTATTAGTTTGCTGAAGTTAGAATGTGTTATAAATTATTGATGAACTCTTTACAACTGTTGCTTTAAGAAAATATTATTTCTAAAATTGTTTTGATAATTCAGTTATTTCTAAAAATCCAAACTGGTGATACTTCTGACCCAGTGCTGACAGTATAAATCTCCTCTGATAACACGTGGTACATCTGCCAAAATTTTTTTTTTGTTACTATTCTGTAGAAAATGTGAATACTGTTGTATTATTCTATATTCCCGCAATATTTTGAAGAAGAGTTTGTTTCCTCACTGCCATGTGTTCTTCCTTAGGCTTGTGCCCCACTGTACCACTGGAGAACTGAAACAAAACAAGAGAGAGAGCCTGTAGGAACTTGTTACCTGCTTGCTGGATCTAAATCTGTGGAATACGCACCCTGCAGGTCAAGTAAGTGTAAAGCACTTTTGTTGCTTTTCTGTTTGGAATTCTCTTGTGTTGTATTTTGTGTACACTTGAAGCAGGATGTTTCACAGGTATTTCCCCTTCCATATTCCTCATAGCATTTAGAAAAAAAGCTAAGCTAGATCCAGACATCTGAATTCTCCTCCAGTTGATGTTCAGAATGTAGACCTCTACTGTAGGCCAGAGGAAAATCTTAGATCCAAGTGTCATTGGAATTGAGGACTTCAAAGGACCACTTCTGTAGCAATCACTTGAGCGAAATTATGTAGCAAGTGCTTTTGGAAAGACCAACTCTAGAATTTTCTGAAGCTTAATTATTGTTATTCAAGTAATTTAAAGAGAAAGCTCATTTTAGAAGACAAGGTTTTGCACAAGTAGTTCTGATTTCCATGTATGCATACATACGTAGCAATGCTTTGTTTTAATTATATTCATTGTGGAACATTTTGAGTCTTATTTTCTAAATCCTTTGTATCCATATCATGTAGCTGACTTGGTAGATTATTCAGACACTTACAGTCTTTCTTAAAATACAGAAATTTAAAAGTTGAACGCTCAAGCTAGGATTTTTTTCTATTTGCTGAAAATCTTTGGTGAACAGCAGGAATGAAACCCAGTGTGGTCCAACATAAAAAGAAGTTAAATAAGCACATATTAAACTAAATCATGCTAGTAATAGTAGTCACACTTCCAGATAAGGGGGTCTTGACATTTCTGCTCTGGAGCTGTATAATCATAAGATTAACTCAGCCAGAACAACATAGGTTGTGAGTCGTTGATAGAGAGAGAATACTGATTTAAGAGAACAAAAATTCCAAGGCTCAAGTTCAGGAATGCAAGGTTACTTAGGAAGATGCATTGGAAAGTATCCACAGAATCATCTGATCTAATACTGATAATATTTATTTTATTTCTTTTTCTCTCTCTTTTCTATCCATTCTTTTTTTTGTAGCCACTATTGATGCAGATGGGCAGGGATTTTGCCAAGGTGGATTTAGTATTGACTTTACAAAGGTATGTGATTTTTACTCAGTTCCTACAAGTCAGCAGACAGTTGCAAGTTAACAACAACCCTGATACAGACACATACAAGCATAGCTATTATGAAACTAAATGTAAACTACCATTCCTGGGAGAAAGGGGGAAAAGACCACAGCCAAAGACATTCTTGAAATAAACAAAAATAACTTTAAACCACTCCAGTATCATAAACTTGTTTCTCCCTACATTTTCACAGCAGCATGCTTTCACCTCTTGCAGGAATCATGTCCTAAACAAATAATCTGCTTTTCCAGCCTAATGCCATAAGCCTCTGCTGCAGCTGGTCCTCAAGTGAAATAAACTTAGTAGTCAGTTTTTTTGAGACACTTATTTTGAAGGGTTCAGTGCATAGCTAGTGTTACTTCTTGAGGAAGAATAGCTTACTGCTAAAGGGGACTGGTAAACAAAGTTGTTCTGAATGATATTTTGTTTTTCTCAGCAGCTAGCAGAAGTAGACTCTCTCCTTTTTTTGCATCTGTCTTATATTTCTTCTACTTTTATGTTCTCCCTGCCCTTTATAGTTTGTTTTTTTTAAAATCACAATTACTTTTTAAATCCAAGCACAATAAAACTGTGCACAAATCTGAGATCTAACTAGTCTTTTCATATTGTGTAGTTAAACTGTTTAGCATAGTCTGGCACGTTAAGACCACGCAAGTCCTATTTGTGATACTGCAATTTTTTGGGTTCCTCACACCTTATGATTGGGTCATACCTTCACTCTTTGCCTGAGAACACTCTCTTTTTTCCTCCAGAGGAAACTGTGACAAGTGCAGTTATAGGTGAGTTATTCTGTGTGCACCCCTCAGCTTAACTGTGCATACTCTAGCACCAGTTAAAAACAACCTTGGGCTCTAATCCAAAACCCTAGCTGAGGGGGCAAGCCTGGGTATAAGGTATCTCCAAGTCTCTGACCAAGATTTTTCTGAGGGGTGAATATGAGNTTTTCTCCTAATTGTTCTTCTGTTGTCTTACGTTTATGTGGATAGAAGGGTCTATTGCAATAAAAGCAGAATTCTGACAGGAATGTTAAATGGGTGAAGTAGAGAAGCAAAACACTGAAGGCATATTGTTATCTTAGCATTTTACGAGATGCATTTTTAATTAATCATTTCTTCAAAAAATAAATTGTATTTGAGTCAGTGACATGACAGTGAAACACATGCATGGGATTACTTCCCATATAAAGCACAGGACATATTCTCTTGTCTTTAGATATTCTTAATGTGTTTTTTCTTCCCCCCGGCAAGGGAGACAGGGTGCTACTTGGAGGACCTGGAAGTTTTTACTGGCAAGGTGAGATATAGCACTTAGGTCACTGAGAAGTTGACCTCTTTGATTTTTCTGTTAGTTGTTTGTATCCACACTCCTCCAACTGCTGTCGAAGTCTTCACAGCAAGAAAACTAACAGAAATAATTGCTCTTCATCCTTCAAAATATTTCCTGAATGATCAGGCAACCACAGATTAAAGTTGAAGTAATAATTGTATAGATGTGTCTTTTAAGCTCTATGGTTGTTTTAAAGGCATTTTTCCAGGAATGTGGAATTTGTTTCCACTAGCAGGATAAGTTTCCTTTAGCATATTTTGCTTGTTGTTTCTAAATCTACACATTTTGTAATTTCTGACACACATGAAGCATGTATTTTCAATGAGAAATGTACCCTGCAACGAGAACCATCATTATTCTCCTTTGATGTCAAAGATGTATTGTTTCTTCATATTGATCTGTTTGTGCTACGGTGCACATTTTACTTCTAACTGCACTGTTTAAACACACCATTACCTACATATTTTGCTAATGTGGGCTTCAGTCAGTATTTGTTTGCATGATCATTCAGTGTTTAGCTATAGCGCTCTGTTCAAAGGATGGTGCTGCTCCAGTCAAGACATAGCTGCCCAACCCTCTTGCCTGTTTTTTAATGTAAATACCAATGTTTATGAAAGATGTTCTGTATTACGCCAGCCTACGTGTAGATGCAGCAGCACGGGAGGCTTGTTTCCAGTCCTATGTTTCAAACTCCAAAAAAAAAATTGAATGATTGAAACTAAATGGCAGATACAGTGTAATGTAATTATGTTTTTGTATTCATTTTATTGCTTTTTGGCAAAAGAGACAGTCCATCTGCCAAAACAACCTTATTCTCTTCTACTACTACCAAAAAAAAATAATCTTACTTCAGAATAGAATTCAGTAGTATACTTCTAAAAGATAGATTTTTTTCACCCAGGGTTTTTATTCCACATTCTCAGATGCAGGAGGAGTAATTTTACCTATACTTCATACATGTATGAGTATGTATGTGAAGTAAGTGGTCTTCTGAAAATTTTTTTTTCTGTAATTCAGGATTTAATTTAAACTCAAAGAATGTAATGAAGTCCCCACCTAGTGGCTAGTGAGGTGAACACAGAATGCATCAATATGCTGTGCTCATCCTAACTGGCTTCTTGTCTGCCATGTTAAGCTCTTATGGTATATAGACAAGGAACGATGACTCAGTTCTGCAATACCATAAGCATATACTTACTGTTACCTTACCGAGCAATCCCATTTAAATCCTGGCTTACATGTAGGAGTGACTTCTATTTTTAGTGAGAACTCTGTGTGTGATTAAATATGTGCATAAATCTTTGCTGAAGTAGGATCCAAATTTTCACTTATATCATATCTAGTGCTTCTGCTGTTGGCTCTTTTCTGGTCAGTATTTTGGAACAGTTGTTGCTTTAGCAGTGGGCATTCTGTAAATGAGTCCTGTTGCTTACTGAATGAGTGCGCACACATTTTTCTGTGGTTTTCAGCTTTTTTCTTTCTCTTTAGGCCAACTTATTTCTGATAGAGTGACAGAGATTGTGGCTAAGTATGACTCCAAAGTCTACAGTACAAGATACGATGACCAGTTAGCAACCAGACCTGCCAGTGCTGCTTTTGACGACAGCTACTTGGGTGCGTAGTTTGAAAAGGAAGAAAACCTAGCTGTACTTGAAAAACTCCCTTGCACTATTTATATTTAAGTCTGAATCACACTGCTATTAATTCAACATTTGACAGATGATTTAAAGAGCTACATACCTGAAAGGGCAGTAATTTATTTGTGACAAAAGCTTAGTTATCTTGCCATAGGCTTGATTCAGAAAGTACCTGATGACAAAGGAAATGGAAATATTTTCATTAATTCTTGTGCTCTGTGATTCAAGCTGAATATCGGAATGGCAGAGGTATAATTTTTACGTGAGAAGTTAGTCACATACCTATTTTTTGTAGAAAAGTAGCTGTTTCTAGCTAATCTACAAAGGCAAAATTAAAATGTGAAAGAGTTATGTTTGGGAAGAAAACTAATGAAGAGAGTCCTGTAAAGGAGTGGGAAGTCATAATTTATCTTCATACGCGTCTAACTGGGTTCAGAAAAAAGCAAGGATAGACCAGGACAATTCCCAGGATGGTAATTTTAAAATTTTCATCTTCTGGTTTCAAATTCATGGATGCTGATGAATTACAGTCTAGTCATGTAGCTGTTCATAGTCCAAGCTACTCGGAGTCACTATTTATTCCATTGCATTTTAAGATGAACCGAGATGACTGTGCATAGAGACCTATGAAAAGTGTAAAGAGAAACTAAAGGTTTAATAAGGTTTTAAAAGTTTTTTTAAAATTTACTAATTTTGTCTGTTGATCAGGTTATTCGGTGGCTGTTGGAGACTTCAATGGTGATGGCATAGAAGGTAAGACCCTTGCTTCAGTAAAAAAAACATATGAATATGCTTGGCAGCTTTTTCAAATAAATCATAGAGGACAAATGATACAGTGCACAGGAAAACAAGTAAAGCACTAGGATTGAACTGCTCTGTTCAGGTAAAGTCATTGTGCTTTGAGACCTGAATGTTATCTGGGTGTCTTGCTTTGTATTTCAGACTTTGTATCAGGAGTTCCAAGAGCAGCAAGAACTCTGGGCATGGTAGGAAATTTGAAACATTAAACTTTACAATAAATAAAAAAGATTAATATTGTTGGTATGCTGTAATGTGTATTTTTTCATGTGCAGGTGTCTATTTACAATGGGAAAAACATGTCTTCAATGTACAACTTCACTGGAGAGCAGGTAGGTAGCTTTATTCAGTGTGGTGGGTGACTGGGAGGCTATTCCTATATGAAGGTGACATGTTGAGACAGTATTTAGGGTACCAGAACATATCAGTTCTGTGTGTTATTAACTTATGTGCCAAAGAAAAATCTTATAAAGTCTGTAGGAATCCTAAAAATACATGTTCTGTGAATTCTTGTTTTGTAGTACTACTTAGAAAAACA
>VZTO01014809.1:6323-54999 GCA_013400615.1 Syrrhaptes paradoxus
TATATTTTATTTAGCAATCAGGAGGTGGTTTGAATACACCGTATCAAATTTCTATTTCTTCAGCAGGAAAAAAAAAAAAATCAAGAGGGGAAACTTAACAGCTACTGACAGGGATAGACTGTCAAATTGTAGGACAGAAACTGCCAGATTGTGAAAAGTACTGTTCACGTGTTTCAGGAAAGCAAGCTGATCTCCCCTTTTTATAGGAAGGTGGAAGAATGTTTATCTATTAGATTTTTTAAATTCTCCACTAAGATTCTTAATAATGGATGAACTTTCAGGTTATGAAATATTAACTCTTAAAATAAGGAAGCTGAAACCTTACTTATCTTGTTCTCATGACATATCTCAGATTTCCTTTTTTTTTTTTTGTTAGTTTTTAAATATGGTCCCATAATTTAAAAATCCATCTTCTTTTTGTTTTCATACCTTCTTATGTTTGTTAAAGCATGAGAACTATCCAAGTTTCACGTTTTAATTACATATTGAGTATACAATGTTTTCTGAAGATAAGAAACATAACCTTCTAGTGGTGCTTAGACTATAGTTTCAAACTGATAAAACCAGGTTGCTCGCTTCTGGCATTCAGTGTTGCACCAGGTACAGAATATGATGTTCTATTTGTTGAACTTCTTATTAATGCTGGACCCTAATAACTCACCTGCATACATAGTGATTTTTCTGTGTTTTTTTTTCTTTTCCAACTGTTCTTGAACACCTGAGTGCAATTAGACAAGACATGACCATATTCTAAGAAACAATCTTCCTTTTAAATTAATCAAGGTCATTTGTTAAAGATATCTCATGGAAGTGGATATTTATGCAAAATTTTGATTGCAAAAAGGAAAAATGTAGGGGAAATGCCGCTAAAATGTACAAGTTTCCCTGGAGTGCTCACATGGACTCACACTGACAAAGGGTTAAGCATCACTGAGGTGCCAGTGCCAGTGGCTGGCATACTGTGTAACATTATCACCACTCACTTGAGTGTTTGTATATTTTATACTCTGAACAGAAAGTACTGGATTGATACAGTTAATATTCTGAGCAAGAAACACCTGAGCTGCCCCATAGGACACACTGTAGAAACCCATTCAACACTCCTGTGTGTCCATTGCTTTATGCAGCTATTCAAGAAGTGTGTGTTAGAGTTTTTAAACAAATCGGTGACATCTACAAACTTATGTAATAGCCTTATGTTTTTAAGCTTTTTCCCTAGATACTAAGAGTTTAATGTGTAAAGTTTTTGACTTGAATCCCTTCCATCCTGGGAAACTACTAACCAGCAGGTAAAAGGCAAGGCTGGAAGATTATTTCTTGAAGTGGGACAACTCTGCTGAAAATCTTGCTGTGTTCAAACATGAGAAAACAGAACAGAGGGGCTGAATTAAGAACACTCTCTGTCAAGACATCTGAATGCTAAGATACTATTCACAAACTCTGTGCTAAAACATCACCAGAAAAAAATGTGTAAAGCATACAAATGCTCAGCATACTGAGCACTGGATTCCCTTTCCCAGGACGTGTCCTAACTGCTTGGACTCAAGAGCCTGTATTCCACCCAAACTACATATTACAGTTGTAAGTGCCTGTCTGGATCTCACCCTAACCTGAGAATATAATGATATTAGCTCAAGCCTGCGGTACCTTGAGTTCTCTGCCAGACCTCCTCCTTTTCCATTCTAAACACACAAATGACACATGCATACTTTCTGTGGTTTGGCAGCAATTTCAGGCTGAATCTGAGCCAGCCACATAAGCCGTGCTTAAGACACCTCCATAGGCCACCGGATACCTGGCTCATTGCTAGCCCCAAAGCTATTGAGGTGGTTGTGGGGAGCAAAGGTGTCCTGCCTTAGTGCAGGTGTGGTGCTCAGGATTGGTGCCAACCTTAAAGTATAGTCTTAGGGTCATTGTAATTAGTAACTAAACTTCTGTTGTGTCAATGAGATCAAAAATACTCATGCAACATCAAGGCGAGATGGATAAGAATCCATCAGTTTGGGTTTTGAATTGTTGCTATATCATTTATAATGAAATGGCTCAAGGCTGGTGGGCATAAATTAGATTTTTAATTGTGTGATGAGTTCTGTAAGGTGCCTTAAAAATGCAGGATAAATTCTTCCTTTTCTCAAAGCATCACAAACACTGATCTCTATTTTTGTGTGCTTTATCATTGTAATAAGCTGTTGAATGTACAAGGTAAGAAATGGGAGTGAAACTAGAAAAGGTGAAATTTACCTTTTTGTGAACTCTGTGTCACCAACTTCTGTTACACAGCTGTCCTTGGGCCTAATTCAATGCAGAGAAGAGAAGTAATATTGCTAGATGACTGCAAACCTAAGGGAAATCCTCTGTTAAGGGAATGATGGCCCTTAAGGGAATCTCAGGCTATATTGTTTCTCTGTTTCTCTGAACACAATGTTCTTGAACTCTGAGTAGCATTAGCATCCAAGATTGTACTCCCTAAACCAGGACAGACTAGATAACTTGGTTATTCTTTATAGATATGTATTATAATATTCTGTTGAATTTCCATTGCAGGAGAATTATTTTTCTGCTTCATAATTAGTCCAGTGGAAAAGAAGAAACACTTCCAAAGGGTTGAACCTTGAGGGAGAAGAGACAGAGTTAAGGTTTCTACAATCCATATCAACAGTGCTGCCTTAGCCTACAGGAGATACAAGTTCAAGAGCCTGTCTAGACCAATTCAGAGGACAGGAAGGCAAAGTTTTCTTCCTAAAATGGTAATTCTGACAAAAAAACAGTTTATATTTCCATTTTCCACATCCCAGGTTAATGTCCCACACCATGAATTACAGGGACTTCAAAGGTCTTCACAACAATCTTTTGAAAAACAAATTTTAGATTTAAAATTATTTTAGCTACCTTTTTTTTTAACTGACGATATTCTTAAACTAAAACTTTTTCACATTTAAATAAAGGATTTGATGCTAACTTTGTACACCGCTTAAAATCTTTATGCATTTTAAATCATCCAGATATTTCTTTGGCATGGATAGCTTTATAATGCAATACATAATGCATAAGTGCAATGTTTATTACTAGACCTAGACTAAAATCCAGTTTTTAGTGTCAGTGCCAAATACCAGACATGTCCACAATTTCAACCCACAGCTGTACAATTTGAAATCCAATAAGGTATTCATGAGATTAAGAACGCGTAAGTATAACCCTGAAACTCACACTCCAAAGGATATAACAGGGAGTGAGCAGTTTATTTGGAAACAAAAGCAGGAGAAAAACACACACACAAAGCACTCAACTATACAACTTACCCTCAAGTTTGTATCCATTATTATTTTTCAGCTGTCCATGACTGAATTTTCTGGGACTTTTCTGTAGACAACGTGTACTTTGAATAGATCTTTAACTAAGATAGAAACAAACCCAAAGGTCTGAGTGTTAGAAACAAACAAGCAAGCAACTATTTCCACCTGGGTTAGCCTTACTCTGCACACTGCAGAAAGCAGTCATCTCCACTTCCTTCCAGAAAAACACATCAAGTAAAACATAGCCTGTGGGCTTAAGTTTGGAGGAAGAAGTAAAGAAAAAAAAAAAAGAGCTTTAATTTATTCCCCTTTTTTTTCAGACTAAAAATAAAAGAAGGAAAATGTGGCTCAGAGTGAAATTTTCAAAGACACATCAGGGAGATGGAAATCTCACCCAGACTGCACCCAAAAAGTTTTTTTCATTCAAAATGCAAATAGTTCTTTGCTTCATCTCCCAGATCACCAAGGTCACCACTCTGTCTATGCATGGTAATGCATGCCCATTTGAAGGATCATTAACATATTTTTATGAAATTATTCTAGTTAAACTTGTGTCCCACCTGATTTTCGCCACATATGCTCAACAATAAACAATTTTATACTGTATATTTGCTCTAAAATCTCATTTATGTAAATACTGACTTCACACATGGAACATAAAAAGGAGTTGATATCTTGCAGACAAGAAAGTCAAGAGCATAGGCTGTCTGGAGGGCTGCCTTCAGGTAAGAAAATCAATTAAGTAAGCTTAGTTTAAATTTTGCTCCTTTTTTAAAAGCTTGCCAACTAAAGAATGAGCTTTGTTATTTATATTCCCGCCAGTGACAGGAAAGGGTGGGGGTGGAGGGGCAGCATTGCCTGAGGGAAATATCAGGAAACTCAGCCCCAGAAGAAGTCTGCACCGACCTCTCTTGCTCTTTGTCTCTCATTTCTGCAACCCTCTTACTGAAGAGGGCTTTAGTGCAGCGTTGCAAAGCCTGACCAGCCTGTCCAGCCCAGGGATAAAAAGGAAAAATTCTTTTGTCCCTTCATCCCACTCTCCATCTGTCAGGTCCCTGAGGGCATCAACAGGCCTTAACAGCCCTTCCCAGGTCCCCAGGACTCCCCTCACCCTGTCCATGGCTCAGGACTCCATCCCAGCCCTCTGGAGCCAGCAGTCCCTGCCCAAGCATGATTCCAGCCTTGCCCTGTCCAGCCATAGGCTATGCTGAGCCAGGACTATCTGCAGGTCGATGTCCCTAAGGAAAACCCTAATGCCCGGGAAGGGGCTGCCCTGGCCTCCCCCCTGCCATGTCACCCTCAGGAGTCCCCATTCCCCCCCAGCCTAGGGAGCCCCCACAGTGCCCTGACACCGTGGGCCCACGAGAAGTCCCAGTTTCAATTTAGAAATAGAAATGTGACAGCTATAAGATAACATTTCTGGTTTACAGGTGTCAAAACATAGGCAGTTGCTGTTGGTTCTGGTAAGAAACGCAGTTTTACAGTCTGTTTTGAATATAAAAGAGACCAGAGAGGTGCCTCCACTCCTGAAACTCTCCCTTCCCTCTGGCAGCAGACCAACATTGTTCTCATAGAGCACTCCCTTATGAAGAAAGGAGTGGATGCCTCCACATAAACATATTACTCTTTCTTGTTGTTGGAGTTGAAAATTTCATTTATGGCTTGGTTTATATTTCTATTTTTTATGGGAATTTTCTCCAGCTCCCTTCTGAAGTTTGACTTACAAGGCAGTTTTGCTACATTTTTGTCTCGGCTTGTGCTACTTGTCCCATCACTGTAGTATTTCAGAAGCAACACAAGCAATAACAACATGCCTTGTCTGTCTGAGTGGTCATTTCCAAGTCTGAAGGGCATTCAGGGTCTTGGCAAAGCTGAAATTTTTGATTAGAAAATTTCAGAATGAGCATCATTGCTAAAATTATCAGTTTCACTGGGGACCAAGCTGCAGGCTGGCTTTAAGGCTTCCTGCAATAAAATGCACAATGAACTCATTGTCCTGGCTGCCAAACACCAATGTGAGGCCCTTGACAGCATGATGATATCAAACTTCTAAGTAAAAAGCAATTCTCCTAGTAGACTGCAGCTTCCGGCAATGTACATAGCTTGATACAGTCATTAGTTTTTATGCAGTTTTAGAGCAAACGTTTTACTAGGAACCCAATTTTCTTCTGACAGAAGAGGCTATTAGGCACCCCAAGCATGACAAGTGTCAACAGCTTCTTCCAATTGAAACATTCTGTTGACAGAATGTGATTTGCCATCAAAGCTATATATACACATATATATATACACACTTTGTTTGCTTCGTTTTAACATTTTAAAAATAAAAAGTAGGGGAAAAAAAAGAAGTATCTTAGCTTATCCCTTATGAGCTCCTGTACAGTTTATGGCTAATATTCATCTTGAAAGTTTGCAAAGGGGGCTTCTATAAAGGCTATATTCAAAAGACACTTTGATTTTTGAATAGGTAACAGCCTTGAGTTTTGCATTATGCAAGGACAGCTGGCAAAGCATGTGGGCTGTGAAATAAGCGGGAGGCTTGATAAAATCCATCCTGAAAGAGAAAACAAGGTTATGAGCAATGAGCTGTGACTGACTAGAGCTGTTGGAGCTTGGAAACCTTCCCCCCAAATGCAAATGCTTAAGGTTACTTATCTGAACTGTCTGTTGAAATACATAGTGTTCTGCGACAGCATGAAAAGAGGGAAGATGAAGTTCAGTCCCATCCTTTACTGTTCTGCAATGCCCAGCATCCACTCCCAAAGAAAGTGCCTAACTTGCAAAAGTAACTTAATTTGTACTTGGAGGGGCACACACTGCATTGGAATACAAAATAAGCTGTGTTCTGCTTTCAGTGTCAAGGTATTCTTCATACAGGTGTTTTGGTTTTTTCCTTAATACAGACAACATAATCTAGTCTCAGATACAAAAACATTCTGGATGGCTCCAGAGCTCAAGTTCTGGCCCTTTTTGATATTGGGCTCCAACAGTGTTGCCTCAGAAGAGGTGCTTTAGCACTGCACAACCTACAGGAGTTCTTTTTGCAGTGCTAGTCTCAGAAGCCAAAATTAAATCAGATAACTATTTCTCCAAAGGAGGTTCTTCTTTCTGTAGACTATTCAGCCATTAAAATGACCCAAACCTCAAACACTTTTTCAAGAGCTTTTCTAGAGGATCTCTTTGCTTTTCCTATTTCTATTACTCCATTTTTAGCCAACTGTTTCTCCTTGAGCTTTATGAGCTCTCGGAGACCTATTAACAATTTTTAATTTAAACTTGCTGAGGATGACTAAGGAAAGTAGAAGATTGTTTTTCCCATTATCTTCATGAAGTATATCCTAGAGATATAGTCTACAAAAATAAAAATAGGTAAAAACAAACAAACAAACAAAACTACAAAAAAACCCTGTCACTGAACTAATTAAAGAATAGATAGTAAATACGGATTTAATGCCAATGTCGTCAAAAGTCTCAAATATAACTTTTTAAAATATTTTGTCAGTAATCTGACAGATAACAGACCAAGAGGCTTTGTTTCTCTTTCCTGTAGAGATTATATTGGTCACCTCAGCCTACTCTGGCACACTTGATATTAGCTAGATACAACATTGTAGCCCTCATTAAAAAATTGCATTGCAAACAGACAACTAACCTCACAATAAATACAAAGATGTAACTCACCTGAAATGAAAATCAACCCTGACAGTTTGATGGAATGCCAGCATAAAATATCAAACAAAATTAACTTAATTAACCTTCAAGGAATAGTAAACACATTTCATGTGTTAAATAGCCTGTTACAGTATTAAGCTCTGACATTGTTTGGTGAGTGATCCCTTACATCAACAATTTTACAGAAGCCAGGAGCTTCTTTGTATATTAGTATAATTCAGGCTTTTGTAATAAAGTTTATTTTGCAAGTTATTCTATTAGTTTCAAAGTTACTTCTCAAGTTATTCTGCAAATAAATCATCTTTCAACAAGAGGTACATGATAATTTATTTTTCATACTAAGATTTAATTCATGGAAAAATAAATCTTTGTCTTTGACATGCTTGGGACATTTCTGGCGAATGCTAAGTATACTTCTCTGCAGTATCTGCACAGATGCTGTGAAAATAGTCAAGATGAATAGTCATAGTACAGACAGAAACCAAGAAGTTACAATACAGATGCCAAAGATGTATGTGAGCAGATATTAAATGGTACAGAAGGCCAGCACAAGGTCAGAAGCTGGAAGGATAAAGAACTGGAGACAGGCACATATGGAAAGCTGCTGCTTTGAGCTGCTAACGCAACTAAATAGTGAACTTGAGAGGAGCTGCTGCTTCACAGGGTGAGGTGTGATACGATCAGCGAGGTAATCAATAGCATTTTGTCTCAGAAAGAATATCTTCTGACTTTTGCTGAGTTTCTATCAGACTGTTTAATCTCTACTCTGCAGAAGAAAAAGCTTTATGTCATAAACCTCTGCAAAGATATAAACTTTTAAAAAGTTGTTTTCTGTGTGAATGCTTTAAGAAAATTTTGTAGAAAGATACATTTTTATTAAGTTGACATTGATAAATCCTTACCAGAGCAGAAGAGAAACAGTACATAGTGGCAGTACTAAAAAATAAAATAAATCAAAACTTCAAAGAAACAATTTATGATTAAAAGACAAAGGCAATTTCTAAATATTTTTCCATTTTCTGTCCAAGAATAGTGGAAGGACTTGAACTAGGTAGATCAGACTTGATTAGATTATGACTTTTGAATATATAAGGAACATTTGGAAAATGTAAATACACAAAATGCGATTTTGTACTTATTAATTAGGATAAAAGCTTGTCTATAAGGAGTCTACCCTCAGTCTGTACCGTTTAATTGGAAGAAGACAATATGGTAATGTATATTTAAAGAAGTGGAATTTCATTGAATAATTTTGTCATAATTTCACTGTATGGCAAAAGCCAAATTTTTCCCTTAAATGCAGTTCCTGTTCAATTAGATAGGATCCACAGACATGTTTCCAAAAGCAAATTCTGACCATTACAATGATTATCTCTTAGTGCCTTTTAAATTACTAGGCAATTGCAGGATACCTGGCTAACCACTATGAGGATTTTGTGTATTCAGTTAAATAAAGTTTTAAAATAGCTGTTTTAAATAAAATATACTGTGCGGTACAAAATAATCTGAAAAATTAACAATGTGAGAATTTTTGCCTATGAAACAGTACACCTGTATATTCACATTGTAAACTATGCACTTGGCAATACCTTCTACTTTAGTCGAAAAAGTGCAAGAGAAATCACACTTGCACTGATATAAGCACACTGGCTGCTGCGTTGTTCTTGTCCATAAAATTCACTGCAACACACATGCTGTTGATGTGATGGTGATCTCATGGCTACAGATTAGGTGAAAACCACGTCTACAGAAACCTGAAAAATAGTTTCTTCATTACTGAACAGAAACTTACATTGTTCTTCAGAGCCTGATCTGTCTTTTGCTTTATGTATCTGAAAAAGTGTCCAAACCATTAACTGATTTTTTTTTTTCTATCAACATATTTCTTTTTTAGGTTTATGAACTCGGGAGCTGAATGGCCATGGCTACAGTTCCAAAGGTCAAAGCTTACATTTGGGATTTTCTACATTGTTCAAACTCTCCCTATTAATAAGAAAGTACCACAGATTTAAGTAGTTAAATAAGCAGAAAAGATGTGCTAGCATGAAAATATAAGGGCATATAATCCCATCCTGCTGAGATACACTGACAGGTTTTCTCTTGTGTAGTCAGAGAAGCTGTTGTAGAAAGAGACAGATTTTCATGAATGGGAAGGCAAAATTTATTGATGTGGTCTGTATTAAAAACAAATATTGTTCTGTATGAAGAACAAATTTCAATTTTTTTGACACCCAAGTCTATTAGCTAAATTTTGCTAAATATATATAATGCTCCTCCATTTTACAGGAAGTTATAAAAAAACTTATGACAGGTTTATGGTTTCTGTTACAAACAAACAAACAAACAAATTCCATTTAAAAAAACCAACAAAAAATAAAAACAATCAACACCAAGACATCCATGTCCATCTGTATAGAAAAGTTTCAAAAGGTGTCTAGTACATCATTGTTAAGTTTATTCATCTACCACCCCAAAAAGGGACACATCTTTAACACCATCAGTATGGTGATTCCCTCACTATTTATCATAGACAAAAAAAACTTAGCTGACTTTCTGAGTCACTTAGTAAAACTGTGTATATCCCAAAGAGAGCCAGGGTCCACTTTTGTCCCCATCCATGATGTGGGGGCATCATGTAATACAGCCTGTATGGAAAGAAGTTCTAACACCTACAGATGAGTTTCCCATGATCTATGGAAACTGGAAAAAAATATCTTCCTTTCTTTACAAACATATTTTAACTACTGGAAAAGACATTGCTTCAGCAATCATTAAACTGTTAAAATAAAAATATTTCTGACTAATATTGTGCAAGAACTAGAAACTACAGCTAAACAAAAAAATAAAACCATTCGCAAATCAAACAAAGACCATAGGGTTGTAGTGGAGTGCTTTAAAAGTGGAGTTTTCATTATTGTATCACTCAAAGGCAAGAGGGAAGTAACAACAAGGAGTGTCTTCTAGTTTTGCTCTTTTTTTAGATTTCTTTCTTTCTGTCCCTTTTTCTTTCTCAATATCCTTTTGATAAAAAGGTGTTTCCACAGTCCATGAGCTATTTGTAGTGTGTACAGCTTGTGCAACGGAGCTTGTACCAAGCAAACTCTTGCATTCAGAATTATTTAACCTAGTTATTATTCCACCTATTCCTTTGTTTATGATACTTCTTAGTCCTTTGTATTCATGTAAACTCCCTATTCACATTGTCAGTCAGCAAATCTCAGCAATAATGGAAATGATAGTCTTCCTTACCAGATACATAGCTGATGAGTGGTGTTTCAATCTTTGTCTCTGGAAGAAAGCCACAAATAAAAATATACTGAATTTGCTTCTAAATCTTTGAACTTTAACATGGGACTGACCTTAAAATCACAGTCGATGGTGAACTGAGCGTTTGCATTCACCTGTCCCTTTGCTACTCTGGTCTGTTGACTGCCCTGCCCTGCCACAGCAGTAAGGAAAGGGACAATATCAGAGGTAGCCAGGAGCTTAATGGCTTCTTAGAACAAAAGCGATTTGCTGCTCCAAAAGTGAACTTCGCTAACATTCCACCAATTTCAGAGTTATTTTCCGGGTGATGGGAATAATTTACTCTCAAACTGAGTGATTCAGGTGACAGGTATTTCCTTCCCTGTCAAATGGAGTTTCAGTTCATACGCAGGTTCCTCTTTCTGCAGGAAGAAATAATTCTTACAGTAACCGTTCAGTGAGCAAAGAGAAATATTTTACATTTTGCAGGTTATATAGAATTCTGTATTCTTTACAGTACTTCCTTGAGAAGAAATTCTCCTAAGCAAAGTAATGATTGAAAAATCATTCAGTGTAAGCACAAATAAATTATTTAATGGTTACATCTGTTATTTGAGAGAATGCTGTAAAGGGTGAGAGAATATAAACTAGTATGGAGATTATCAGTCTTGCAAGGATGACACGTGAGAAAGTATTTTTCTTTCCCAATTTAAATTAAAAATTTTCAGAAGACAGGAGAGGCCAGTGCTTGCAGTTCCTGGCTTTTCCTTGGCCCTCCTGAATGCATGTTGTCTAGTCTGTTGTTGATTCTTAATTTAAAGTTTACAGCCCAGAACTGCAGCAAAGGTCTGTGCTTTTTTTTTTTTGACTTCGTCTGCTATCTTGAGCAGACCCCTTATGTGATGCCTCTCTGTCCTTGATGAGGATGAGAAATGAAGGATGAGAACTATGTGCTTGGACAAATGTGACTAATGTATAGCAATTAATCTAAAACACGCTTCACAGTTCTCCAGAAGAAATTGAGTATTCATCCCACCACACCATTTTCCTCTTGTTTTAATCTTAGTTTATTTATTTGATTCAACAGAGGTTTTTCACAAGTTTTACTCATTTATAAGAGTCTCCACCATGTCCTCAAAGTGGTAGCTTCTATTTTTATGTCATTTCCAAAAAAAAATAATGTGTTAAATTTTGGATATATTAGAAGAGACAAGAATAACAAAGAGCAAGTTTCTTTATGTTTTTTTTTTAAATATTTAGCTAGTGACCTTCCAAGAACTCTCATTTAATTTATAAATTGTTTCATCAATAGCTCTTAGAAGTTTAAAGATAAATCCATACTGTAGATAAATCTGTGTAAGAGAGAATAAAGTTACAGAGGGATTTACAGTACATTTTAAAACTAGTTGTCTTTGTTCACTTCACTATAGGATTGAAAAAAAACCAATCTCAGGAATGTAATTACTTGATTTAAAAGGCAGCTATGTCATTCAGATAAAATCAATTTAAATTGTTTGAGCCTTCTGTCTCTCTTTTAATTAAAAAATATCAGTAGACTTCATAGGCTGATGAACTTTGGCAATTAACTCATTCAAGTTATTACCATTAATAGCAATATCTTTCCTTCACAAATCGTTATTAAATGTGCCTGGGGATCTTGAGACCAACTGCGTAGCTAGAGGGAAGAATCTTGTCATGGTCACACGAATGCCGATCGCTGGAGGTGTTCCTTCTGCAGAATATGCTTTCCAAGGCAAGGGATGTTAATACAGGAGCAGCAACAGTTGCATAGCCATGAGTCAGCCCCACCTCGGGAGACTAACACCAAAGCTGCCAGACACACTGATGCAGAGGAAAAATTAAAACTTCAGAAAACTTGATATTCTAACCCAGAAGAGCAAACTGTTCATCTTTGCCCTCAGGACAAGCGACACTTTAGATTTTGCACAATTTAGCTTTGTTGAAAACTATATCAGTAATTTCAAGTTACAGAAGTCATTTCAATTCAGTAAAATCAGTAAATTCCCAGCTAAACAAAACCTCAGATTTGGCCCATCAGTTCCACGTGAACAATGAGTTAAACTTTCTCAGAGCCATTTTAAGCCTTTACTTCCAGTGCTGTGCAGTTTTACAGCTTTTTCATATTTTTTCTTTTCAGTACTGACCCTTTGCATTTAAACTGGGAAAGACATTTATTTTTAATACAGTACTCTACACTGTGGCAATTTAGCATTGAGAAAGTGATGAGAATGCCATGGGACATTGGCTTTTATTAGAGAAAAAGAGCAGTCTCAAAGCCTGGCTATGTTTTTCTGATGTGCCAGTTCAGAAAAGTATTCTTCACTCCAGCTTAGACTTTCTGAAAGGAATTGAGTTAGATCACATAAAAGGAAAAAAGATGTTAGGGTCTGTTTCAGTTGTTTTTCTGCTTTTATTCTTTTCCTCTCTGTTTCACCTGTGCCTAGCCAGGGAAGAGATGAGCTCTTCAGGGAAGCTGTGATCTCTAGTATTACAATTTCTAACTCCACGGGGCTTAATTTTGCTGTAGTGCATATTTACCTCATACTTTTGAAATATTTGAGGTATGTTTTCCTCTAAGATAATGCAGAACTTTTGTTGTTATGGTTTATTTCAGGAAACCAATATAAGGTGCTCATTGGCTCTCTGACAGATACTCCTGACTCTTTTTTGGTGGAAATAGTAAATTAAGAAGGCAAAGAAGACTAGACACCATGAAATAATGATTTAAATATGATCCAAATTGATTCAATACTGCCCTAATTCCATGTCATTTGAAACAAAACTAAATAAAAGTTTCTATTCTGCCCACTAAACAGTAACATAAATTGTATGAGGTCTTTATAGTAGCAAGTGATCACCTTTCTCGTGGACCTTGGGCATCCTAGGATGTGATGATCTGCACACAGTTACTCTGTGGACATCTGAGAAATCCATTTAAACATGAATGCACCTTGCATCAACTTAAATGAAAAATCAACATGAGTGCAGATTTCAGGACTAGGTTTGAGGAGGTCCGTAGAAGAGTCATCAGTCTTCAAAAGTTTCACATATCCCTTTTCCTGTGGGAAAGAGGAGGATTCTGAAGTACATCTTTCAAAAAAGGTTATTAAGTTACAAGAGACATTTTCCTTGCTGTTGGAATATTGAAATTTTCCTGTCACCTGCAATGCAATCAATATTTTGAAAACCAGCTTCTTTATTACATAGCTCCTGTGTGTATCTCTTCTGACCTTTGACAAGAAAGTGACAAACATAAAACTGTTTGTTGTCATAAAGCAATAAGGACATGAGATACCTTTTAATTCTAATTTTCATTAAGATTTACACTACAAAATGTAGAGGAGAATCTTAAGTGCTCATTCTATAATTGATTTAATGGGCTATGCAGTCACAGAAATAAAAATTAACTTAAATTGACATAAAAGCTAAGGTCAGTAACAATTTTTATTCGCTTCAATCAAACCAATTAACAACGATAATTTAAATAATTAAGTTAATCACGTGTGATCAGGTTCTTCCACCGTTCTTCACATGGATTTGTGTCTTTTTCCTCAGGAAAGCCTGTTACTACGGGACCAACTACACTACACTATAGTTATTCGCTGTTCAGCCTTACCCTGGATCGTAAAAAACAAGATAAATAATATTTGATAATTTTAATACATAAATACAGGTTTTTAGAAACAATCACTGATATGTCTTACTAGGAATCCTGTGAGAGGCAATAGGTTAAATAGAAAACCTTAGGAGATGTCTTAGCTGAAGGCTAATATGTCTATTTAATTCTATAAATGTGGAAAGAGTGATTGTACAAGAAACAAAAGAAAAGTGAGAAGAACTAAAAGATTAAACTCTTTCTTAAATACCAAAGAGTTAATGAGCTCAGGTAAAAAAAATAAAAACGTGTGCTAGAGCAGCTCCATTTTTTCCATCTCTGCTGCCTGTGCAGTAAAAACCAAGCTTCAGTTCCCACTTAGGTATGAGGAATGGGACAGCCCCATCGTCCTTTGGTGGGAGCCAACATTTTTGTAAGCAGAATTTCTAAATCTGAATGCTTAGATATTTGTTCTTGGTTTCCAAGGTCAAAATAATTTTTTGTTTCAAGTAGGGTCATCTACAATAGCAGAACAGATCCCAGCACTGCAGAAGTTGTAGTGTGCCTCTACTCCAAAGAATATCGTCTCCAGGGAATGAAGAGTAAGGGTGAAATGTCTGTCACAGGTGATGCATATTGTGAAGAATGGTATATCAACAGAAAGCATTGCCTCCCCATGAGCCAGTTAGCATCATTGCAAACACACTGTGACTGACGGGTATGCTGTCCAAAAAAGTTCTCACCTAAATCAGCCTTTTTTCATTACATTTCTGCTAGTTCATAGGCTTTGTTGAAAAAGTTTTTTTGTATTTTGGAAAAAAGAGGTTGTAGCAGAGTTCAGAAATAACTTATAAATAAAATATGGAAGTACCTAGGAACTATCAAAACTGAGTTAATTAAAACAAAGTTCAGTGAGCAAAAAATGCAGTTTTGTAAAAAAAAATTCAAAAAATTGTGATTGTGAGAAAAATCTTCTTTCCATATGGTTTGACATATCCTGTATCCAGGCTTGCTCAAAATGTGTCAAGAATTACTATTGTGGGCATATTATACAACTTGGCTGTTATGTGTTTAACCTTAGCAGAAGACAGGAAGACTCTGGGGATGAAAAGTGAACAAGATTTTCACATTCTTTTGAGCTGTATCAACCAGAAGTCACAAGACATCTGAGAATATTCACACACACACCCTGTCCCAAAGTTAATACTTTGAAAAGTCAAACGGCCATAAGTTAGAAAAGATCGTGCTGAGGACAGACTTCCTTGTGTAGTATCTGCTTCTGAGGTGTCTGGCCCTCTGTCTTCAGTCAGGGAGACAGGAACCTGCCTGTACCACTTGGGGCTCACTGCGTTAAACCACAAAAAATTATGATTTACCCTAGTATGTGCAACAAAGACATCATCAGCTCTCACTGCATCTCGTCCCAGCTTCTCACCAGCAAAGATGATTAAACATAGTATAAAATTTCACAGAAGTGTAGTGCAGTTCTTCCTAAACTTCTAACATGCTGGCCGCTGAAATGATGAACTTCCCACACCTACCCTAAAATCCTCTGACAGAAATTCTTTTTGAGGGATATTTGTACCACCTCCTCCATCCTGTTCTCGTCTTCAGACGTGATGGAGAAACAGCTAGACTTCTCTGCTTCTTTCTGCAGGCCAGCATCTTACACTCACTCTCTCCAAGGAGTCTGAGACATTCTGATTAAACTTACATAAGTGTCTTCAAGAAATTTTATCAAAAGTTCAGAGTCTCTCAGTTGCAATGTCTTTTGTGTCTGCAGTGCAGCAAAAGTAAACCTGACATCATCTGGGTCCTGTTCAAGCTGCAACTCTGTGGATCTGCTTAGGAGCTGGCCACATCAGGAGATACCAAACTTTTCAAACATGGATTGTAACCTGAAATATGCTGAGCTCCACACTGATGCAATACCAGCTCTTTGCAGAAGAACCAGATAATTTAAAACTTCCTTGGATAAAATGACACTGCAGTTACTGCTGTGAAATTCTTGAGTTATGTATAACCAGCTTTGGTAAGCTTTCCATGTGACTGCAATATAGGCATACTTTGACATGACAGTATTATGCCACTTTCTGATCCACATAATCTATCCCAGCCTGATGATATTTTCGGTCCTTAGACATCATGTAAATGGATAGTGAAAAAATTTATCAATACTGAAAACCTTGCTCCTGAGACTGTAAAAAGACGGTCATCTTGGTTTTAATGTTTTTTCTATATAACTTTTGCTATAATACATAACTAATAATTAGAATAAAAAGGAGAGTTCTAACACTACAACAATCCTGCCCTCAGAGCCAATTTAGTAAAGAATGTGTAACCCATCCTTTCCACTGCATCCAAGTCAGAGCTACATGTATAACTCAAGGCTTCTGCACTGCTTTAGCTCTGCCTTTCCATAAGGAAACAAAGCTATCACAATATAGTTTCAATTTTTAAGCCAAGGGGCTAAACATAAATTGAATGTACAGCATGTGGTCTGATCGATAGCATTGTTGGTTCTTTGCATTCTCCTGTTTATTACTTTCCTGACACACTAAGGTGTGTGTCTTAAATTTACTGTTTGCTTTAATATGGTAAGTTAAGAACTTCTGTATAGGTTACATATTGAGAAATGGGTGTGTGACTGAATACCTGTGACAAGTACATAAAAAGCTTGTGAAAGATTCGTGCATACCAGCTTAATGGCCTATCTTTTGTCTTAGCTTAAGCTCTGAAATTTGACCCATTGGCCTTAAGTGTTGACTCCTCTGGAAAAAAGCACATCAGTAACTTATTCAGCATACACTGCAGATGAATGTATGGAGAAAGAACTCGCTTATAAATAAAGTTATACTGCAGTTCTGTTGCCATGCCACCAGCATTAAAGCAATTTTGTTATCCAACCAATGACTGTTACAGGAACAATTTAGTCTGTGACTGGTGCACTTGAATGAAAAGTTATTTTTAACAAGTCAGACTACGGATTTTCTACTGGTTTAGCAATTAAAATGTTAATTGACAAAGTCTTTAAGGATATTTTATTTAATACTAACATTTCATAGTGTGTTGTTCCCAGAGAACTCTGAAAACTATTGTTAAAATCCTAACACTAATTTATGGAAAATTCACTCCCTGTTCTAATCTTCATCTATTTTGCATATTCTCTTTTGTGTCAGTATTACATAGGCATACAATTACAGCTTTTTTCTTTATGTGATTGCCATATGTAAGCTGTTGCCTTTTAATACTGATGTACAATTAACTCTCCATCTGACTTTACAGGAGCTATCCCACAGAGCTGTTCTCTGTGTTTTAGTTCTTCTTTGTGCTTTTGACTTTTCCCATTAGTCTTCCCTCCAGCACAGTTTGCTCTGAATTGTCACTAGCAAAGCAAAGATTGGTAAAAATCTTTGAGGAAAACCGTTAAAGTTACCAGTACATTTTAAACAATAAGCTGGAAACTGGTTAATCCATTGGTCAAGCTGATTTGTAAACCACTCGCAGCTTGAAACTTGAGTGAAGAGCAGCCACCAGAGACCCTGGACCTAGCACGCTTGACTGAGAGTTTGGCAGCAGTCGATTGGTTGCACTTAGGCCCAGCACTCATTTAAGAAATTAAAATTTGTGTTCTCTAGATAGTCTAAATTTCCACTGAAACACAATTCAAAAAATATTTTTCCTTGTGCATCTTGTTCCCATCCTCCTCTTTGAAAAAATCTGTTCATCTGTACTTCAATTTCTATAACACACAGTCTCAGCCCTCCTTTCCTGAGAATTTTGTGTATTTAAAGAAAGAAGTGCCAAGGGGATCAATTATCTCAGCAAGTCACTGTTTCTAAACCATTATATGTGCTATAGTATCTCACAGTTTTCTGTATCTTATAATCCATCCTATGTTTTATGCCTATTATGATAATAAGTAATTATTAAGTATTATGACACTTCATTTCTAAGAAGTGCCTAAAATATAAATATAATTCTTCTGAAGGAGACATTTCTTGAAAATAACCTCTAATAGCTACAGCTGACGACGTCCTCTGACAAGTCAATGGGATTTTATGCTATATAAGACAATTATTCAAGAAACATGCAATGAAAATGCAATTTTGTGGCAGAGGCAAACTAAAATATTGTAAGCACCATGTTCAGTAGCAGTATAAAGCATACGTATGGCTTGCTAGATGTCTCAGGCACTAGCTGTTTCTGTTGTCAAGTGCACAAGATTTTATTTCTGGGCCTTTTGTTTCCACCTGTCATTTCAAAATCTGCAGAAGAGTTGAAAGTATTAAGGCATCTGCTTACCTGCTAGATGGTTTTTGATGTTTAAAATTTTTGAAAAGAAACCTTGTTCCTTTCAATCATCTTCTGTAAAGGTTCTTGTTAAACATCCTATTATCCACTATGCAGGCATACATTTCTGTGTCTACCAGTTTACAAACAAATGGGGCTGGGGGTTACTTTATATAATTCCTGTAATACAGACTTTGAAGGTTTGAAAATTTAATAAATTGAGAAAATACCTGTTTGGATCCTTAGTCTGGGGTTTCAACTAATGTTATCCGGAGTGGCATTGAAGAGATGAAAAAGAGCTGTGCAGGTATTTTTCAGTTTTTTGCATTGAGTAGAATATGGGAAGAGAAGGAAAGAGAAGGTAATTTAAACAGAGAAAGATGGCTGTAAATATGATGATCGATATTTAAGTAGTTATCATCATTACTAAACCTACAGTTTAACTCTGTAACATGACCTAAATATGCCTCTGGAATGTACTTTTAAGAGAGCTTATACAAAACTGCTGTACCATTTTTATGTTAATACAATACTTGAGGTTTAAGGCATTTATTCATCATTTAAAAGTGAAACTTTCCCTTGAAAGCTGTCTGCAGGTGAAACCCTACTTGAATAAGGATTGCTCACTTTATTTTTATATATGCTAAGAAAGTTTACCTGATGTACTTGTTTAAAAGTGGGATGGAATACTGTACTGAGTAGGTATGCTGCTTTATACTTCCCTTTGGATGCAATTGTATGAGGACAGAGGTGTTTCTTGAACTGCTAGTAGAAATTATGGGCTTTGATGTAACCACACCAGTTCAGTAAGAGAAAGCGAACAATAAAGTTATAAATATATCAATGTGTAGGTCTGGAGTGGCAGTGAAGAACAGCACAGAAAAGGAAGGTGATTGTATAATTTGAACTGTACTAATACAATTGTTTTTCTAGGAGAGACTATATTCAACTCATTATCTCAGCTTGGTACAATGCAGATTTTCTTGCTTTAGGACTAGATCCAGGGTTATTTTTCTGAAACAATTTTAGAGATGGATGCAGTTTTTCATCTCATATTTCCTGCAAAAGAAAAATGTATTCAGCAATACTGAAAGCTACTGAAGGCACATTATACAGAAACTAGAACTTTCTAACACAAAGTATAAACCATTTTATAATTCATAACCTTTCACTTAGAAAACACGGATGAAACAGCTTTTTAAAATGAAAATAAACTTGTTTTTATCCTTGAATAAAAATATATTTCTGCATATTCTGTGTCATGGTTTAACCCCAGCCAGCAATAAACCCCACACAGCTGCTAATTCACTGCCTGTGCGGTGGGATGAGGGAGAGAATAGGAAGGGTAAAAGCGAGAGAACTTGTAGGATGAGATAAAGACAGTTTAATACGTAAAGCAAAAACCACACATGCAAACAAAGCAGAACAAGGAATTCGTTCACTAGTTCTCATGGGCAGGCAGGTGTTCAGCCATCTCCAGGACAGCAGGGCTCTATCATACGTAACTTACTTGGGAAGACAAAGGCAATCATGTCGAATGTCCCCTCCTTCCTTCTTCTTCCCCCAGCTTTTTATGCTGAACATGATGTCCTGAAGGGCCTGCAGGAAAGAGTGCAGGAAAGAGTTTGTTGGGGAGTGTAGTGATAGGATGAGGGGTAACAGTTTTAAACTAAAAGAAGGCAGATTTAGATTAGATAGTAGGAAGTGATTTACTGTGATGGTGGTGAGACATTGGACCAGGATGCCCAGAGAAGTTGCGGATGCCCCATCCCTGGAGGTGTTCAAGGCCAGGTTGGATGACGGTTTGAGCAACAGGTTGTAGTGGAAGGTGTCCCTGCCCATGGCTGGGGGGTTGGAACTTGGTGGTCTTTAAGGTCCCTTCCAACCCAAACCATTCTGTGATTCAATAAACTCATTTTCGTTTTGCTAGGTCTTATACAGCTGTCATAGCTACTGTGTAACTGAACTGATGAACTGAGAGGTTTGTGGTGGACTCTAGGATACTTTTATCTTACCATTAGTGATATTTAGTTATAGAAATCAAGCATGGACTGTTTTCTTAAGCCCTGGGTAAACCCATCTTTGTAATCAATAGATTAATACAAAAAGCATAGAATTATTCAGAATGACTTGAGGAAAGAGGAGCATGGAGAAAGCTTGTCACTACTTTCCATTCCCTAAAAATATATTTTGTTTATTTTTTTATTTTTGATGTCTGATTTTCTAAGCTGTGGTTAATATGTTTCTAGTTTCCTGCATCCTCTGCGGCATCTGATCCAGGTGGGTCCCCAGTTCTCTGTCACCTTCCCAAGCCTCAGCTCAGCTGCTGGGGACACAACACCCCTGGACATCCATGGCTCACACTTCAGAGGACATTGATGAATAGTTGAAAGAGCCTTGAGAAATTTCACAGAGCAGAGCTGGGTAAAATGAGGAGGGCAAAACTAAAAGGAGAAGCAATTTGCTGAGACAGAGATAGGTAGCACCTCCAGGATTTAAGAAAAAGATCATACCAAGAGAAGGCATGAAATTCTACAGAAAAAAAAAATAAAAATCAGGGAGTTGCAACATGGCAGCTCAGCCCTAGCAGGATGCGATCAGAGAGCAGTGTAGGCTGGACATCCCTTCTGTCTTCTCCACATTTCCAGTGACCTATAATTCGGAGATTATCTTCAAAACAAGAGGTGACAACATTTTATTCCTGCTTTCACTTTGTAAGCATGTGAAATTAAGCATGTTTGTGAGTTGGTCTCCAGGGTTAAGGAGAAAGGCATGGGGTTTGTCTGCAGTTGCACTCTAACAATAGCAATTTGCTGATGATTTTAAAACAGAACTGCTTAGAGTCTGTCAGCATTTAAAATGCTTAAAAAGAAAATTAAAGATTAAAATAAGTCCAGTGAGCTTCTAGAAGCAGTCAAAAGAGCACTAGCATGAAAATATTCGCTTTAACTGAATTTATTCACTGACTTGGGTATAGCTACTGAGCTTAAGCTAAGGTGTAGTTAATTTTGGAAGCTGAGGTTCTCATAGAGATTGCTATGATAATAACGTACCCAGGAGCCGTGTTGTACTGTTCTTTCACAGAGTCCTGATCTAAAGGTCTCTGAGGGGTTTTCACATCCAGGAAGTTTTGTACTGGGCATTCACAGCTTCTAGTCACAGTTAGCTTTTCAGCATTTGTGATAAATGCAAAGCAACCTGTGTAAATGAGCAGCGAAATGCAGGAGACTTGAGGGGCAAGGATGAAAATGGTAAGGGGGAAGTGGAGGTGGAATCAGAAAAGTGGAATGAACAGAATGAGAAGGAAGGATTAAATGAGTACCCATGGATTAAATGAGTAGCAGATGACAGGGGAAGGTAGGGAAAAATATCACTCAAGTTCTGGTTTAACTTTCAGCCAGAACATGTATCACCAGAGCTGCTGTCTCAGTGGTGGTACTAAAACCCAAAAGCTTCACTGACAACGTGGGACTTCTAATGCTGGATAGATAATGCTGCTTTTGTGCAAGAATTTCATTTCAGTGGGGACAAGAACAGGGATCAGTCAATTCAGAATGTGAAAGTTTTTTCTGGGTAGAGTTTATTTTCTTCATAGTAGCTAGTATGGGGCTATGTTTTGCATTTGTGCTGCAGTGTTGATAATACAGGGATGATTTCATTATCTCTGAGGAGTGCTCACACAGAGTCAAGGCCTTTTCTGCTTCAGAGACACCTCCCACTAGCCCAGGTTGCTCAAAGCCTCATCCAGCCTGGCCGTGAACACCTCCAGGGGTGGGACATCCATGGCTTCTCTGAGAAAATGTTCCAATGCCTTACCATCCTCATAGTGATGATATATTTGTTTCTGGGAATCACAATGAGTAATGCAACCACCTCAAAGCTTTTTGTAAAAGTATTTAAAAAAATAACTTTTCAAGACAAAAGAATGTCTGAATTAGAGGTTTAACAACAAACATTTTGGCAGTCCATTCTAGCTTAATACATTGTGACCATACAGCTATTTTAAGTGATGAAAAACAGCTCGAAACTGTCATTATGGAAGCAGTAACAAACTTCTATCAGTTTATTTTTATCAACTTAAAATACCTAATTTAACAATGCAGAAAAAAAGAAAGTTAATATTTCTGGCACAGTTAAGTCTAACATTGAGAATTTTCTTTATAAACTTGGATAATTTAGATCATGACTAGCACACCGATCTTCTTTGGTTTTGGAGCACAATCATATTTCAGAAACACATAGAAGCTCTGTATGAACCATCACACCAGAAGGACTGCAGCAAGCTGGAGTTTTAACATCATTTATTCTGCTCACTCAGTCATATCTACTAAGGGTTTTTTCTTTTTCTATGAAAAGGATATAAACCTTGCAGAGAAGAATCTAAATGGGAGGAAGAGCACAGTTCCATCTTTTAGCAAAAAAGCATAGTCAGAATAATAGCATTTTTTTCTTTTATATTGGGCTGGTCATCTGCATGTGCATAAGGGATTGAAGTACTTTTTTGGGAGACATCACTCAGCAGTTCTCGTCTCCAAATGAAACTGCCTCTTGGATGGAAGTTGACAGCCATGTTGAATAGTGCACATATTCATTCAAAAGGCTGAGCAGATTCCTGAGGAAGGCTGCTTTAGGTCTGTTAATGTTGTGGTTTATTGTTCAGTGTATTTGCTGCATATATCTGCCATCTGCCAAATGTCATTCAGAGATTGCTGCATTTTAGTACTGCATGAAATTTCATTTTTCTCTAGTTCATTAGCCTGTTGGTTTTTCAAAATGATCAGGATTTCTTGAAGACGAAAAGCAGTACGTGTTAGTGATGATGATAATCTCTTTTATTCATCTGAAATGCCAGGACTCCTGAGTCTGGTTATCTACTACATCTCTGTTTAAAACTGATTTCTTCTCAATTGCCTTAATAAAAGATTTCCAGCATAACTTACAGCAAATGGCATCTGACAGTCTGTGATATTTGATACCACACAACCAATTATGTCTCCTATCTTTGCAGTCTCTTGTCATGAGGGATGAATACTCTCTAACCCAGCATTTGACATTTGTGGTCCTCAGGTTTATAGTTCCCCTGACTCAAGCAACTACTGTTCCAGTACATGGCCTACTGTTTCAGTACTCACATTATAAGGACAAATGTTTGCTGGAGTTTACTAGTCCTGTGTGGGTTTAAATGTGGTGGAACAGATGCAATTCTGCTGCACTGGTGCAGTCACTGCTTGTGGTCAAGAGGATCGCTTCTGTGCATCTCTATTTCTGTAAGTGATGCGTCACTGGAATGGACTACACGACAACGTACTCAGATCTGGAAAGCCTGATGGAGAGGGAAAGGCAATCTGTCTCAGTAATGTGAAAGTTATAAAACCAGATCTGATGACTTTCTGCAAATATCCACACAAGAGGAATGCTTCTCTTGGTGGAGCTGTCTAGTCTAACAGATGAGGCTGGAGAGTGACTAGAATGAAAACACACATTTTGAAAAAGGAGTAATGAAACATTGGCACAACCTGCCTTGGGAAGGAGGAAAGCTGGGACTCCTCAAAAAAATGGAGGACTGAATGAATAATGTATTTTTTCCAAAATAATTAAATAAAAACTATTGTTTTAAAATAAAAATTTCTAAGTCTGAAACAGGAGCTCATTTATCTTACTATTAGAAACAGATCAACTTCATTTGTAGCATCTAAGTAGCAGTTAAGATGTTGCTTACTAGCCATTTTCTTTTAATTTTATCCTCCCCCTTGAGTGAAAAAATGTCTGTATTCTGGTAATACAATACACTCCATCACACGAAGGTTTAAAACCAAATTTTGATTATCTTTCCAAAAGATATGTCTTAGTACAAGTATATATTATGAAGTTCATATAGTAAAATCTACGGACATCTTTGGAAGGATGTTGGATCGAGTCAGTCAGTTGGGCAAGTCTGGCTTGAAAACATAGGGGTTCCTGATTTGCTTTTCATCACTTCTCTGTGAAACCAAGCATTGGATGACAATACCTGACATAATATTTCAATATCAAGCATCTCAAAAAAAGTCTAAAATGGTCATCTACTTTATAAATCTCAAGAAATTTCAGAAGCTTTTACCTTCAAACAATTGTTGCTTTAGGTGTTCTAAAGGAATTCTGTATTCGTTGTTATATTTCTAATTTCTGATACATCATTTTTTCTCTCTGAACCACTGTTCTAAACCTTCCTCTGAAGCAGTGAAAATTCTTCATTACAAAAATGATGGTGTTATAATTGATTTTTTGCTAAGTCCTGTTTTGTGTCAAAATGATAAGCTTACTTCTGTGATATTATTGAAACTTCATTTATCATAGATTTGCAGCAACAGATGGGAAAGCTGGAAGAGAAAAGAGCATGGAATTGTAATCCATTGTGCTTGAGATGGGACAGAGAAAATTTTTTTGTTGTTTTCAAATTAGAATATAGTAAATAACGAGCATATAGAATTCTAATCTGTCTAAAATATGTAAATGTAGTTTTGTGCTGTCAGGGTTGTTGGCAACTATTTTTACTAACTACTTTTTAATGTGTAAATACGGTGACATGGCATTTTGTAGCATGGCTGAGAAGATAATAAAATGTCTGCTTGAGTCTGTGGTTCTCTATCCCTCACTCCCCATACTGGAATGAATAATCAGAATTTTCTGTGTTGCTTTGTTGACATAGATGTAGCTTCCATTCAAAATTTCAATAACAGAATCAATTCAGGTCAGATCAATGGTGAAGTTCACTAGAGTAGCTTTTGAGTATTAATCTCATTATCTGTTTTGCCTCTATACCAACTGTCAAGGCTCAACACCCTAGCTTTCACTTGTAGGGAAAAAAATTTATAACATTAATGATGCAGCAGTGTGTTTTCTTAACGTAAACTTTTTTATTTACTAGTTTATTTAATCTGTCCTGCAACAGATGTAAGTAGAACATCTGCAACCTTCTATGATAGTCTAGTCTAGTATAACCTTGCTTTGAAAATTTTTATTTGGGTACATTGGATTTAATCCCAGGGATCCCCTTCCTCCTCAGATGTGTTTCTAGTTAGAAGGTCAGAGACAGAACAAATGCTCTAAGAAACTGTATCAACAAACCACTAATGGTTTGTCCATAATTAAGTGTTTGCTCATGGGAAACAAAGGACACATTTGTAACATCCATCTTGTGCATCCCTCTACAAAAAATATTGAGGCTTTGGCTCACCTGTGTGGCTACAAGGCAAATGCAAAGAGGGGCCAAAGAGAGAACACTGTATGAGCCACAGGGGTTGCACATTATGTGTATGTGGTAATCTACGAGCAGAACCATGTTTGAAATCTGCACATAGAGATAGAAACCTGTCAAAAGGACAAGCAGAAGAAGAGGAGATGTTAAGACAGACAGGTTTTATACTCTGTGAACCACATCCGTGTTTTTCTGGGAGAGGTCCTATTACTTTCAGAGCAACATTACACATTACATCTTCCCATGAACACCTGCAAATGAATAAAAACAAAAAAAACAGAATAGTAAAATAGCACAGAAATAGTGAGTCTTTGATTTTTGTTTTATAAATTAGATTTCATCTATATCTGTTTAGTAGTAAGTGATTTCCTGCCCTAAATGATGGCCCAGTGATAGCATGACTATTCACAGATTATATATATATAATACTCATATAAAAACAGCAATATTCATATGACATACATGTGTATATATATGTATGTGTGTATTTACAGACTATGCTATAAACTATGTGTAGTTATAGTATTCATTGTATGTCACAAATGATATTGATGTGGTACACTATGCAGTTCCAAGCCATGTAGTAAATTGGCACTCACAGGGAAGGATATTACTCACAGTGAGTAAACTTGATATCAGCCACGGACTTCCATGCAAATAGCTGGATTTTCTCGAAGTCTCCTCCATTTCATATGCCAGATTTGCTGTCAGGGCTGTGCCCAGGAGAGCCCTCCTCCTGCACAAGGTCCTGCTGGCTTCCACGGCAGAGAGTCACAGGTCTCAGCACAGGGCAGGCACCTGGAGGAGTTTTCTGACAGAAAGGACGGGTCTGGTAGTTGGGAGACATTCCTTATCATCCACTTGCTTTCAGACTTCAGCTGATTCTTTACTTTTTAATAGTCCCTTGCTCTGTTGTTTTTCTTAAATTTTAGACAGATAATCTCATTGGGATTCTTTTATTTATTCTGAAATATCTTGGAAGAAATTCAAAATCCTTTTTATTGTGTCTGTACTCTCCACACCAAGCTGTCTCCTGGCATCCAGTGCCAGTGTTTCACAAATGGACTTCCTTACCCTGTTTTTCTTATTCCCCATGGTCCACAAATAAAGAAGAGTAGGTTCATAGTAAACAGGCATCTTCTTCCCATAGCACAGACAAACATAACTGTTGTCTGTATAACTACATACTGAAAAATTACATTCTCACTTTCCAAGTGAATTCAATGTCAAGAAGGAAGTATGTATTAGTTGACACCATGGCTCAAAGGACTTTGCCTCAAGACATCTACAAACTATGACAAGACAATGAGAGTATGGAAATGTCTGCCCAGTCAAAAGACCGTATTACAAATTCACTGATGGTGGCAGAGTGTGTAACTAGTTGTGTAATTCTCCCCTTCCGCCACCCCTCATCCATTAAAAAAAAAGAAATCCAGCCAAATAGAACAGGGAGGATGGAAGATTCTAGACAAAAATGAGAGGATATCTATCTTTTATATTGTTGATGTTTTCAGCATAGAGGAGAAAATAAGAATGTGGGAAAGGGAAAAGACAGAGTAAAACTCAGGACAGTCAGTTCCTCAGCATTGATCAAGCATCATGCTCTTTGGTGTTAAGAAGTGCTCGATGCCCTGTGGTGTACCCTCTTCTGCCCATCCACACACGCTGCATATATGCAAAATGAATGCAGGTGTTTCATACTACGGCAGAAGGTATTATCAGTAACATGGTTTTATTCACATACTAAATCATAATGCAATTATTTCTTTATCATTTAGGAAAGTCACTATTTTGAAGTGATTTTTATATTCTCTGCATGTGTAAATAGCTGTCAAACAAAGCACTGCTTCTAGTTGAGATCTGTACTGGACCTTTTCCTCCATTAATATTGTGTCAAGACTGAGCACATTTGACTAAAAGTGTGCAATGCCCTTCTCTTAGTCTCCGTAGATAGAATTAGAATGAGCAATTGAGTGGAGCCTTGTTTCTGCTGCATTTAAGATTTGGGGGACGCACTAGGTTTGGATGGTTATCAATCAGCTTCCCAGGAAAGACAAGAATGATGCAGAAATCAGCACAAGCTGAACATTTACCTGTATTATCAATTCTTCACAAGGCCTTATTTTCAAGTAGGGACACAATACCATTTGTCCTGGACGAACAACTGCAGCATAAATTATGGGTGGGAGCTTATACGAGCTCCTCTCCTGCCTGTGCTCAGTCTGGCCATTTATAAGCACACAAGAAACTCTGCCAGCAAAGGATCCCACACCAGAGTTTAAATCACAAGCACAGGGTACAGTCCATTATACTGGGCTATAGGAACAGGGAAGCACTGTTTTGAGCAAGAACTTACAAACACACCATGGATTCAAAATGAGTTACAGCTGCAGATTTACCAGGAAGGGACTGAGGTTACCTCCTCCTGTTAACAGTAAGGCTCTTAACACCTACCACCACATCCCAAGGTGTAGGTGCACCACCTGTACCCTGCGAGAGGGCTGTCAGTGCTTGGCTTTCATAAAGGATCCTTCACTTCTGCTGGCAGTGTCAGCAAATACCACAATACCTTCCTAATGACTGTCGAAGAGAAAAAGGTGTGACATTATGTGTGACAAGAGATGTAATTTGATAGGTTTCCAGTGACTGCACATCAGTATGACACAAACCTAAATTCTTTCTTCGAAACATACATCACGTTTTCCCTTTCCTTTCCTATTTCCCTTTCTCTTCTCTCTTCCTTTTCTTCTGTTTCTTTTTATCTTTTTCTCCTTTTCTTTTCCTTTTCCTTTTTATTTTCCCTTTTTTTTTCTTTTTCTTTTCTCAGTTATTGATCTTGAGAGTACAGTGAAAGGAAAGAAATAACGTTTATTCTCCCAGCACTGCTAAAGAGACCAATCACATTTTTCAGAGAAGCTGTGGATGCCCCATCCCTGGAGGGGTTCAAGGCCAGGCTGGATGGGGCTTTGAGCAACCTGGGCTAGTGGGAGGTGTCCCTGCCCAGCACATGGGGATTGAAACTAGAAGATCTCTAAGGTCCCTTCCAACCCAAACCATTCTGTGATTCTGTACTTCACAGAACATGTATGTAAAGCCTACCTGGAGATAATAAAAATGTAGTCAAGATACTGCTCAGCTTATGTATCACACCATATGTTCTTTCAGAAACAGGTAAGTATTAAATTTACAGATGAGGAAACTGAGGCAAACACTCATACTCGTCTCCACCCACAACATAACAGTGCTTTTATCCAGAATGTACCATTGCCTTAGCTATTGCTCACACTTCTCTGATGAAGTGGCTCCCCTCCCCAGCAGCAGCACTTGCTAAGGTAGTGCACACAGACACCAAAGGCTGTGTCAGAGGGGAATCATTCCCACCATGGCTAGACAGTGGATAGAAGCAAAAGGAAATAATGTAGAGGAGTTTACACGCAAATATTTAAAGCCAGGACATCCTTTTTTTTTTTTTTCCTGGGCAGACAGCAGCCCAGGTCTTTGCAGGAAATACTGGCTGCTCATCTCACCCTTTTGTTTTCCGTCTTCCCTTTCTGCAAACACCGACCCATTCACATGCAGAACACCAGGAACAGACAGATAAATGCCTGTCTGAATGCAGCACAGCAGAGCAGAGACCGATGAGGATTCGTACAAACCTTGGCTCTCACAAGTGCTGCCTGCCTCCTCTTACAGTGGGACAGCTGGTCTGATGCTCTTCTGCCTCACACTAGGGAGAGTTTGTTCTTACCCACTGTGCAGAGATCTGGTGTCTCTCCTAATCTTAATTCAAACCACATCTGTATTCTATATCCGTTAACTAAACTCTGACATTTCCAAAGCAAAATTCTCACACTTGTTTTAATAGTCCAGCTATATTCTGCTTAAAATGGAGGGAATCCCTCCTTGGCACACCCCATACCGAAAAAAATTAAAAGGCTAACATGAATGGAAGTGTGGACCATGTTCACTTTTCTTTAAGGTAGGAAAATAATGAGCTCAGTTGTTCAGACAGAGGAACAGCAGCTTCAGCTACCCTGTGCATTTCACACAGAGTACATCAATGTGCTTTGTCATAACAGCTGTCACCAATCAATCCATCACCAGTCAATCACTGTGCCACTTTGGTTGAAGCCATACTAATTTGCACCGGGAGTGTCATGTAATACTGAGACTGTCACATCCCTGGCACACCAGAGCCCAGGACTGCTCATCACAAAAAAAGAAAAAAAAAAAAAATTATCATAGAGTTATATCTCCTTAGAAAGGGTCCCTCTCACCCTTCTTGGAAGGAGATTTTCTTCTCCTTCAGCTTATCCATGTTTCTTTACAGTGGCCCTAAAGCAGGGGTTGTTTGGTTTTGTCTCAGTTCTTGCACATCCATTCCGTGTACAAGATCTGTGGCTATACAGAAAAAAGCCAACATTGTGCAGCAGGCTGTTTGGTCAGGCAATCTCAAAGAAGTTAAGAACATGCCTTCCAGGCTGGACTCAGCCTCCCCTAGCTGTCCATCACTTGTCCTAGGACCTATTCCCAGTCCCACATCTCATTCAAATGAGGAGCAGAAGGTTTTGGTTGCAAAATGTTTATGACTAGATCCAGGGCAAATAAAAAGCAGCCCTAGCGGTGCATAGTTTTCAGCTCAGTTCCAGGCACATGTCTCTCTTTACCCTTTTGAAAAGGATGTTTTCTGTCTCTACTACACAGCAGTTAGGTAGGTTAAAATAGGAAATAAATTCTTCAATTCACAGGCATGTAGAAGAGGAGCTTTCATTTCCTCAGAACAGGAAGGATACAGGCAGGAAAAATGGCATTTTCAAAGCTCAAAAAGTCTGGTGAAGTGTAAAAAGAAGGAAATCTTGAGCCCTGCAGCCCAGAATAGACCAGCAAAGTAGCATAGCTCAAAGAAAGGGCAGAGATTGCAGAGGTGCAATCTGTGTTGCAGATGACATTTTATTTGGATCAACACTGCTTTTTAGAAGAACTTGGAGAGAATGTGAATATTTGTATACATCAGTAGGAAATATACCTCATGGTTCCTCTCCATGCTGTATGGAGACACAAAGTAACAACTCAGGTAACCTCAGGAATCTGATCAAGACATCTTAATGATCCCACATCTCTGCTTGTGTTTCTAAGTGTGTTTGCTTCACATATTTGCTGAAAGAAACATTCTCCAAAATGGAGGGTTATCAAGAATTTCTACTTATATGTCATTTTTATGGCTTTCTTTTTGTGTGTTTCTTACTCACAACTCAAGCCAGCACCAGTTTCAAATTGAAAAAAATTATAGCAAACTGATAGTAAAAGTACAGCTGAAATTGCTCAGGGACTTTTAACACACTAATGTGTCTTATCTCACAGATGTGCTCACAGATTTAATGACAGAGTCTACAATGAAGGATCATCTGAACTTCTTTCAACAGACAATGCTTTTTTATTGGATTTACCTGTTGTCATGTGAAAAGCAGTGTTCATAATCCGTCTGATCAGGTGGGGCTCCTTTGAATGTTATGATCAATAAAATGGACTTAAACTAAGGCAACTTTGATAAGGCTCCCACAGCATGTCAGGCTATTGTTTGATTGTGGTTGTGATGGCTTGAAAGTCTCGTGTTGATTTAGTTGCTGAAGAAAAAAATTGTCTATTAGAACCTCCTATGGGTAGAGCTTAGATGGCATGAGTTTTTTGATGGCATTATTAAGAGACTGACTGGAATGCAATACAAACTGTGCTGTCAGGAATGCCAAACAGCCTCCATCTAATATGCTCTAATTTAGCTTTTCAAGAGAGAAGGCAGAATGACGGAACAATGGATTTTATTTTCCACACCAAGTCTGTTAGCTTGAGGCAATGAGAGTAAATCATCCTAGATCCACCTTGCACCATCCAAAAGGATTTTTCCATTATATATCACAAAGATCATCTTGAAAAGAGCTATCAGGTTGGCAGCTGCAATGCCACTTGCAGGTCCCAGATTTGATAAACAGTATTTGTCACAGAACAGGAAATTGCTGTTTAACCTTCCATCTGGGTTCATCTATGAGGGGTCAATTGTCTTTCAATCTTGTTATTTCTAGGATAGTGAAAAACTAAAAGGATTCTGTGTGTAGAGGCTTTTTGCAATTACTGGGGAAGAGGAGAGAGATAGAAGTCACCTGGCATGACATTGTGAATGAGATGGCAAAAGGTACTTGGACTCCTAAAACTGTTGTTTCTTCCTAAACTATGAAGATCTTTCAGTTACTGTGGGGAAAAAGGAGAAGAAACACTGTGCAACATCCTTCCCCTTGTTCTGTTTTGATGCAAGACATTGGTAAAATTAGCATGTTTGTCAGCCAATTCAAAACACTGTTTTGAAATGAATAGAGTATTTTGATGAAACTTCTTGAACTGAGATGAGCTGCTTCACTGATGCCAAAACATTTCATGGAGATGTATTATTTTTGGTAACAGCATTGGCATTGAAAGTGATTTGGAGGTGCATGGATTCATTTGTTTATAATAACAGAGAAAGACAGGGGCTGGGAGAAGGGAAGGAGGGAATAAACCCCCACATTTATCAATCCAAAAAAAGACATTTTGACACAGTTCCCTTCTGCATGGTGAAGCACTCAAAGACCTGGGGAGAGAGGAGAAAAAAATATAGGACTTTCCATTTAATAAAACCTGGTCTAATAATGCCTAGGTTTATTGGACAGATGCACTTCTGTGATGGATTGTGCAAGAGGACATATTAAAAAAAAATTCTCAATCAATTATTATGGCAAAGCTGCTATCTACATTAGGCCCCTTATCTTTGTCTTTCCAGCTGTGTTTGACCAAGAGCAGGAGCCAAAGAGTTTTACACTTTTGTTTTGTGGAGAGGGAATAATAGCAATATGTCAGATATAAGGAATTTATATCCAATGGCTCTTTCAATAAACTCTTTATTTCTTAAGCGTAAATGTGAATGAACATCAGATATAAATGTTGACCTTCATGCTACTGTTATTTATAGAGCTGGCTTTTCTCCACATCAGGTGTTGAGGGAATGAAATCACTCTGTCATGCCTGAACTTAACATCATTCAGGTAACTTCAGTAGAGATTTTATCTAAATGATCCTTGCTGAGTCTTTTTTTGCTTGTTTTTCCACTGAATTCTGACCTTGGCGTTTCTCATAACACCATAAATGAGTATCTGAGTTCAAAATGTTGTTATTTATAAACTTCTCCAAACAAAAGCTTGGGATAGAGAACTGTTTGGGGGCTTGTTGTTGTTGTTGTTTTGGTTTTGGGTTTTCGTTTTTTTTAATCTGAATTTTAAGAGGACAGCCCTGAATAGCATGAACCTCTGCTCATCACAGAAAACCTCTTTCAAATACAGTTCTCCACAGTGTCCTTCCCCAGACAAACTTTCACAACACAAAAATTGCTAAGCATAATGTAGTCTATCAGCTACATTTAAACAATGTTGTGATAGTACCAGTCATCATCTAAGGTGTCCTGATTTCAGCTAGGATAGAGATAACTTTTTTCATAGTAGCTAGGGTGAGGCTGTGTTTTGGATTTGTGCTGAGGGGAAGGCTGATCACATACCAACGTTTAGAGTTGCTGTCAGGACAGTCAAGGACTTTTCAGACTCTCTGCTGTGCCAGTGTCTGCAGGGGCAGGAGAAGCTGGAAGGGAGCACATCCCCAATTACTAGCCTAGGATTCAACCTTGGGTTTAGAATTTAGATCCAAATTGGCCAATGACACATTCCATATCATGCCCAGTATATAAATGAGGCTCTGTCCAGAAGTGCTCACTCTAGGTCTGTGCTCTCTCTCTGGTCTACCCCTCTCTTCAGGTAACCTCCCTCTCTCAGGGTTGTCTCACTCACTCGGTCAGCTCTCAGTCTCAGATGCTCAGGCTCTTATCTCCATTTTGGGATTGCCATTTTTGGACTCTACCTGTTCCAGGGTCCTTAGCCAGGAACAGACTGAGCCTTGGTCACATTGGGTGCTGAGCAGTTTTACTGTGTATCACTCATTTGCATATGTGTATAGTTGTATATTTTTGTATATTACTATTATCATTATTATCATCATTATTATTTTCAATATTATTGCAGTTTAATTAGTAAATTGTTTTTATATCAACCTACAAGTCTCTTTTCCCTTCAAGCCTTTAATTTGTCTCCCCATCCTTGGTCAGAGGAAAGATGAGAAAGCAGCTGTGTGGTGTTTCCCTTTTATTCAGCATTCAAAACCACAACATGAGGCTATACTATTTACGAAAAGACAAACAGAGCAAAACTCTTTCTCCAGTTTAGGCAAAGGGGAACCAGTCATTTTTGTCCATAAATCTTCAATGTGAGTCTCCTTTAGACCTCACATCACATTCCCATCATCCTAAGACATAATTAATATTTGTTGCATGATTTTTCCAGTTTAACAAGTCTGAAATAATTTGTGGACAGTGTTGTATCTTCAGGGACTGGAAACTGCGGGCATGTTTTGCATATGTTGCAAGTGATGCAAATCCTGCTAAAATATTTTGAAGAATAACTTAAAGTGAAGGGAGCCAAATTTGGCACAAACTTGTCTCTGCTGAAAAAGATCCTGACACATGAAGTTCCCTGAAATATGCCCAGGCATTGCCAGGGTCATGGATAATTGTCACAAGAGCATGCTAACATTAAATGTTCTGTTTGAAGTGATAACTATATTCACCCCAAAAGTTATTCCTTGTGATACTCCAGACATCTGTCACCACCCTCCATAACACAGCTAGGCTCAACTTTTTTTCATGAATGTGGGAATCAATTGATCCCAAACCACAGAACTGCTTTGTTTATCTCTCTCCCTGCTTTTTGCAATGATTCACATCAACTCCTTCTCAGTTTTCTTTCAGAAACAATATCAACAGATGGTTACTCCTTCCTCATTTGTGCTGTTCCATTGTGTAATAATTCTGCACCTTAGCAGTGATAATCACATCTCAGTGTCTACCTTGGCAACCTTTATTATCTTGATATCATTTTCTACCATCCTTTACTGAAGAATGTATTTTCTTGATGAGACAAAGAGCTCAACAGATATTAGTACTGCACAAGATGGCTTTTCTCATGCTGTTGTCAGAAATTAGATTTTTCTCCTCCATTGCAAATAACTCCACAGACACTCAGCTGATGTTTAATTAATAAGGTCTTCCCCATCACGACATTCTGGGTTAATGTCTATCAAAAGATGAATAACAGTTCCCCAGTTCACTTACTTCCTGCCTCTTCCTGTTCCTCCCTACTAGGCTGCACCAGATAAGATAAAATAGAGGCTTGCTGAAATCTGCTTCTCTCTCTACAACAAAAGTGGATCCTAAAGTCTGCATGGAACTTGGTCATGCTTCATTGTCACCTTTACAAATTTAAACGACTCCCCTAAAAGTGAGAGATTTAATGTGCTTTATGTCAGGGTATAAGGATATCAAAACCCACCAAAGCTGACTAGTGCTAGGCTGAAGAGAAGCTTTCCATGTCAAGCAGTCACTTCAAGGGCATTCTTTATATATTTTAAGGAAGCCAGTACACTACTGTTTAGTTTTGGTTTTTGTTTTGGGGCTTTTATTTTTAATGTTTGTTTAGTTTGGTTTGAATTTGATTTGTTGGCTTGTTTTGATTTTGGTTTTTTTGTCTATCTGGGACTGGATATTGCAGATTTGTGTTAATTCTAAACTGGATTATTTGCCCACTTTATCTTATCATTCTGTCCAGCCCATACTGTAGTACACTGCTGTTAAACTGCTCAGAATGATGTAATCTTCCCAATGCTGCAGTAGGTGTTTTATGATCTGAAAAGGAAATTCTGTTTCATTAAAAAGATTATTTTAGTCACTACAGCACAAAGTGTGTTCTTTCAGAAAGGCTGCCTCCAAAATCTCTACTGTTCAAGAAAGGTGTAAATGGGTGCCTGAAGCATTAGCTTTCATTAAACCTTATAGCCCTGGAACAAAGGCACTCAGCAGGAAGTTATTGATAAGAATAGGAAAGACTTTTCAGTTACAAATGCTGTGCACTGGGGACAGAGAGAGATATTCAGTGATTTTCCTAGCAAAGTCTAATTTATTTGGAGACACAAATTATATTAGAAAATTATACAGTAAAAAGGACATTCTGATCTATGCATAGCCAACATGTGATTTAACGTAACAGAAAACTGGAGGCTGGTTTCTAATATCCTGAACTATTACTCCTTTAGTGCAGTGAGAACACTACATTGGCAATCATTAATGGATTTCCATTTTATACAAGGCACTTCAGAAGGAGGAACCTGATGTATAAGGCTAAATCCACTAGAACCCAGAGACAGACAGAAGGACAACTGCAGACAGCACTCTCAGATTTCCCTTTTTTAAACTGACTACAAGTGAAGCTCATGGAGCCTAGATCCACAAGTCTCTTGATTCTTAGATATCTTCACAAATTGTCTAACATTAGGTGGAAGAGTCTGGAAATTTAACCCCAGATACCATTTTGTTTTGTTTTGCTTAGTGTTTGTTTAACCTGGCTGTTAAAAAAAAACCAAAACAAAACAAAGCCCTCTTTACCACTCAGCATAGAAAGGCTTCTGACTTGTAGCCAAGATCTATAGTCATGTTCTTCACAATGACTGTAGACTGCAAGAGTAAGGTCCCACCTGGTGTTAGTACCAACTAAAAAATCTCTTGAGCAAGCTGCCATTTGGCTGCACAAATACACCTCTGCTCTTCAGCCAGTTATCTGCACTGAGAGCAGGGCTTCAGAAACTGCATTAGGTTGATAGAACCATGTCACCCCTGGATCTTACCCACCTTAGCTTGGTGATCACTGTAGGCATGTCCTGGTGGTGCAGAATCAAACTCCAGAAGTTTCCATCTATAGTCTCCCATATTCAAACTCTTTGAGATCACATATGTATGATTGCTTTGCATGACTTCTCACTCTCTCATCCGCATGCCTTCAAAGGAGCAGCCCCAATGCCGTCAGTGGTTTTAACTGTGAAGAAAGTCAGGCACTGAGTTTGATGGTTTAATGCACGAGGAACTTAATGGGACAAAAAAATTCAGCTTGACCCAATCTATTTTTTTTGTTAGAAATGATTTGTTAGAAAATCTTAGAATTGTCATTTATCAGTCCTCAACACTGAGTCTTAAATCTGCATATGTCAACAGACAGGTACTGGTGGTAATGAGTTAGATTATGTTGGTATGTCATGTGTCTGACCCCTACCTTTGACAGAAAATGAAATGAAGTAACAACATGCAAGGACATGGTTACCCATGGCAGTACTTCTAATTGTTCATTCTAATACACTTGAAGTCCCCTTCAAATACTGTTTTTACATGTGATGATAAGAGTAGTCCACCTAACTGAAGCCACGCAGGAGCATCAGAGTCTAGAAATTCAGGACCAGATAATATGAAGAAGCAGATTTAATCTCAAGGGTATTCACAATATTATACTTAGCAGAAGCAGAACAACAGTTGTCAGAGAGAGTGAAGAGAAATTTATATATCTAAGGAACATGGTTTTTGAATTATTTATCACTGAATAAACTTTTTTGCAAGCTCAGCTTGGCAGAAGGGACATATTGGATGGTCTGGAGAATCCCAACATATTTTACAAATATTGGTTCAAGCATTTGATCTATTATTCTTATACACATAACTCATCCGAGATGAAAGGAAAAAGGCAGAGAGATGGCAACACAGCTGTCTTTGCTAGCACTTTTTCTACACAAAATTTCATGGCTGCAGGATATTATTCCCCATGGGGCTTGCATCCACCATGTCAGGTAAAAAAAAAAGTAATTGAATTAGTTTCTCCTACTGCTTCCCTGTGCCAAAGCCCACAGCCAGACCCAGGCATGAAAACTATGGAGCTCACACACACCGGGACACAAGTGGGAATTGATTCAAGTCTCACCCTTCACAGTGGTGTCTTAAAGGCTACTTCATCTGACACTTGCCTGTGTCATGGACTCTCTACCCTTGAAGATATTTAAAACCTGACAAATCATGGTGCTGAGCAGCCTGCTCCAGCTGACCCTGCTCTGAGCAGGGTGGTTGGGCTAGACCGTCTCCAATGGTTCCTGACAACTTCAGCTGTTGAGTGGTTATATAAAGCTACAGAAGCTTGGTACATGCTGAAAGTGTTTACCTTAAGACACACTGAAATGAACTGTGTATTATGTTGGTAAGGGCAGAGGTTTCCACATTTCTCATCACTTGCGGTTCCTTCATCTTCTATTTATACTTAAATCCAGTGGCCAGGTGCTAATTAGCTGCACGGAAAGTTTGGCTAAGCCTGGGATTTTCCACCTGTAACTTAAGCATCCAAGAGCTAAAGATTTGCAGGCCCAAAACTTGTACCCAAAATAAAGAGATAGCAAACTCTAGGAGGAATTTAATCTCTACAGAGCTGTCCAAAATTTGTCTTGGAGGTACTGGAAGAGAAAATTGAATGTTTAAATGTTTAATAGTGCCACAGAATGACACTTGCAAGTACAAATGCCTTTTGGGGGGCAACAAAGGATAGGGAAAAAATGTTTTTTTACCCAGCACTTAAGTATATTTTTTGGGGAATTATTCTGCTCAAATTCCTTCAGAAACAAGGAAGCGGTTCAGGTGCTGAAAACTTGCAGTCTTTAGCTTTCACAGATAATTAAATACAAAATATTTGTGTTTCTTCTGGATAAAAGTAAACAAACAATGTTTTAATAATAAAAATAGTTATTCATTCACTTTTTCCTTAACACTTCACTCAATAAAGAAATTTCAGAAATGAAATACATTGATACATGTACAGTTGATATGTTCAGGTTGTTAAACCTAAAAGTGAAAAAATGAGTTATCCATGTTATAAAGCAATCATTTGCTTACAGTTTCCCATTTGTAATACAGGTAAGCAAGCTTTGTTCAGTCATTTAGTTAACTGTGCCAGTGCTTGAGCTCTTTTACATTAGCTGGGACCACTGAATGGCTTCAGTGGATTTTCTCTTAGTAATATTGTTTATGTATCTATCTGCCTTCCAAAAACTTTGATAATTTTTACACAAATCTGCACATGTTCTATTAAATTTGAGACTGATGGGAGAAAATAGTGTATTGTTTTGGTTTTTTTCTCCCCATAGACTTTAAAAAGGAAAAGATATTCTCTCAAGTTTCAATTACATTTTTAAAAGGGGAAAAAATAAATGGGAAGACTCATCCTAGTTGCTTTCAATTTAGTTGTTTTAAATGCCAGTAATATGAGAAAACAAAATCTCATTGATAACAAGAGAGGCTCCGAAGGAGCCGGTTTCAGCCAGTGACTGTTGCACACATGGTCATTGATTTAACTAAATATTAGCCAACACAATCTATGGAAAGAAATACAGAACTGTCTGTTAAAACTGGATCAAAGACCACATCACTGTTCATCCATATTTAAACCCTGGAACTGGAGTTTGTCAAAAGTGTTGATGAAATGACACTGACCCACACAACATCCTTGCCTCTAAATTGGAGAGACATGGATTTGACAGATGGACTACTTGGTGGGTAAAGAACTGGCTGGATGCTCACACTCAGAGAGTTGTGGTCAATGTCCAAGTAGAGACTGGTGATGAGTGGTGTTCTGCAGGGGTCGATACTGGGACCAGTGTTGTTTAACATCTTTGTTGGTGACACGGAAAGTGGGATTGAGTGCACCCTCAGCAAGATTGCCGATAACACCAAACTGTGTAGCACAATCGACACGCTGGAGGGAAGGGATGCCATCCAGAGGGACCTGGACAGGCTTGAGAGATGGGCCTATGCCAACCTCATGAAGTTCATCAAAGCCAAGTGCAAGGTCCTGCACACAGGTCAAGACAATTCCAAGCACAAATACAGGCTGGGCAAAGAATGGATTGAGAGCAGCCCTAAAGAGAAGGACTTCGGGGTTGTGTTTGATGACAAGCTGGACATGACCTGGCAATGTGGGCTTGCAGCCCAAAGAGCCAACTGTGTCCTGAGCTGTATCAAAAGAAACATGACTAGCAGGTTGAGGGAGGTGATTCTCCCCCTCTACTCTGCTCTCATGAGACCCCACCTGCAGTGTTGTGTCCAGCTCTGGAGTTCTCAGCACAGGAAAGACACAGACCTGTTAGAGTGAGTTCAGACGAGAGCCATGAAGATGACCAGAGGGCTGGAGTACCTCCCCTGTAAAGACAGGCTGAGAGAGTCGAAGTTGTTCAGCCTGGAGAAGAGAAGGCTCTGGGGAAACCATACAGCAGCCTTCCATTACTTAAAGGGGGCTACACGAGAGATGAGGAGGGACTCTTGATTAGGGAGTGTAGTGATAGGATGAGGGGTAATGCTTTTAAGTGAAAGAGGGTCAACTTAGATTACTTATTAGAACAATTTTTTTTTTACTCTGAGGGTGGTGAGACACTGGAACAGGTTGTCCAGAGAAGCTGTGGATGCCCCATCCCTGGAGGGGTTCAAGGCCAGGCTGGATGAGGCTTTGAGCAACCTGGGCTAGTGGGAGGAGTCCCTGCCCAGCGCAGGGGGGTTGGAACTAGATGATCTCTAAGGTCCCTTCCACCCCTAACCATTCTATGATTCTATAAATATAGCCACCATACATTATCCAATAATATTTTCTTTACAGATTTTCAGACAAATTCCAGTCTAAATCTGAATGCTTAATTTTTATTAGAGAACACATGTAACAGAACCATTAAAACATATTGCAAGGCAGACCTGATTGTTCATTGCTTGGAATCTCTCTCCAAAAATACCAAGAGGTTGAACCAATATTTTACACTGTGTGTCTCCTGAAAGGTAAAATGGAAGGAAAAAATTTAAAAAGCGGTTTTCTTAAAATTTTATTTTTAGTATTTTACTTTAGGACTGGTCACTTGGCAGTTTTTAGTCAATACACTGTTCAGGTATTATGTAACTGAATCTTTATTTATAGATCGTTTTATATCCTGAAATGGTTTGAAATGAGTTTGTAACAACCTGGTACAGTCACCAAAACAAGTGCAGTATTATTACTGTATCTCACAGCCTATCAAGCTTCTCATCTCCCAGAAGCCTGAATAATCTTATTTATGCTGAATATTATCCAGCATATTAACACACTGATATTTTCCCACAATTTTTTGCTGCTGTCTTGCGGCCATAAACCTATTTGATTGTGAAACACATTCTAATGGTATTCTACTTTCTGAGGAAGAATTAATTTTTAAAAAGAGCAAAGAAAAATATTTCTAACTATTAATAAAGCCTGGGGTTGTTTTTTCTTGCTACCTGCTTCCTGAAAGAGCAGTTATTAAAGTCAGAGATTTGCAGTGTGGGCTGGGAGAGGGGAAGGTGTGTGAGAAGAGATAATGTTGAGGAACAGAGTGATCTTCAAAGTAGAAGAAAAGTAAAAGCGCAGTTTATTACCTGGTGATGAGGAAAAGAAGTTAGAGATCAGAAATCCTAAGTTATAAATCAAATAACCTTAATCTTCTGAAGTTTCCAAAAATCAGGTGAATAGATCAGAAAAATGTAAGCCAAAATGTGTGAAAAGGGCCAAGAAATCCTAGGGGAGTAGAAGTGAAGAATTATTCTGGATAAAAGTTAGACCTGAAATCAGAACATGCTTTTTTATCCCTTCCTCCAGAAGTTCTTTGACAAATTATCTTTGTTTCTCTTTTATGAGTTGTGGAAACAAATCTGCAGAATTTTTTAACATTGAGACAATTGTGTTGATTGCGATAGTTCTTTCCAGTACTGGAGCCGAGAGAATAATGAAATTATTTCAGATGAAATAAAGCAAGCTTAGATTTAGTGGGGGTTGTGTAACATTAACTTAGCCATATCCTGTCATTCCATGAGTGCTGAAGAATTCTGAATGAAAATAATTAATTTTAACTATTTTTATTTATTTGAGTAAATAATGGAGAAGTTTGAAAGCTAGTCAATCTGCTGTTGGAAATGGATCTTTTTCATGCACTTTATTGGATTTTATCTGCCCTTTTATTTAGCTGCTCTATAGTTATTTATTGAATTATATTACTGACAATATATACTGTTTAATAAGAGGTGAATTGTTTGAAGCTGGATATGTTTCTTCTAGCCTCTCTGCAGGAACAATCCCTGGCTTTCTTCCTAGAGAAAAATGATGAGAAGAACTGTGATATGGGGTCTATTATTTGCTATTCTCCCAAAAGATTTCCCTCTATTTCATACTCACCATGTTGGAAGCGCATAAACCATTCCTCTGATGTGAATGACAATGGCTGTATCTTACTTTACCGTAGTGTAGCAAGCCCCAAACCAAAGGACAGGCAATAAATTATTAAGAAAATAACTTTGCAGCTTCTTCCTCATTATATGAAGGAAGTTCTTCTTTGTGTCCCTTTACAGTATAACCTGTCTAACTGTAAAATTAATAGACTTACAGATTTCTACACAATGAGTAGTTTCATCACCTCCTCCACTATTTCTTCTGTATTCATATAGGCCAAGTGTCTGGTGACCAGCAAGCTATTCTTCCAATTGCTCCTGCTCCTCTATTTGCATGGTTTCCATATCCCATAGGAGTTCTGAAAGGGCTTAAAAATCCATCTGCCTGGAAAATACAGGAGCATGACTAAAGTCTATTACTTGCCTCTAGTTTAAAGAATGGTCTGAAATATCCAAATTATGTCTATAGCTATCCTGTGTAACCTTGCACTCCAGTCACTGATTCCTCTCCTCCTCCTCTCTCTCTTTGCTTATGTCGATAATAAACCAGATATATTAGTTGAGGAAATGTTTGTCTCTAATCATCAAGCCAGCCTGACAGAACTTAAAATAGATGTGTTCTTTAATATCTTTCCAGGGTTTTCTATTTGAGAAAAAAAATATTATTAATATATAATTAACCCTTTATTGCACATAATCCTTATATTGGATGTAAGTCACTTTTAACTATTTATCAAAGTCTAAGCTGTCTCAAATTTTATCAGTGTCTGTGTGTTTAGGGGTAGAATAATCCCCCTCTGACAGTGATCAATCTCTTCTCATAAAATTACTGTAAGAAAGTGGGAAGGTTTGCCCTCTGGATTTACTTACTTCATTCCACCGTCTAGGAAGGGACTCTAGATTGCAAAATATCTTATTCTTAGTCATAGATAAGGCTTTAGCCTTGATATCTTCTATCCTAAGTGCAAGACAGGCTGACATTGCAAGACTTGGCAAAAATAAGCACAATTGCACTGGCCAGAGGGCTGAATTGCATCAGTCCGCCTTGTCCTCTCTCTGATCTGGGAGATATACTCTGCTGTCTGCTTATATTTTAATCTTTGCTGGTCAAGAGCTAAAAGTCTCTATACCTTGAATTGTCAGCAACTGAATAAGTGTTCAGGACAACTATCAGTGCGTACTTGCTTTGTATTTAGGTGTTCCTGTACTCTCTTTCTGCTTCTGGTGGCAACTGGAAACAGGCTATTAAAGGTGGACTTTTAGTCTGACCCAGCTCAACTGTTCGTATGACTCAAGGAGTTAGAGTTAAGTAGATCTAAAAGAATGTTTCACACACAGAAACAATTCATGTGATGTATACATTCTGGAGTTTCTAACACTTTTTTTTTTTTTTTTTTCCTACAGCAACTGAAAAAAGTGCTATAAACCAATATGGAGCAACTCTGCTAAGTGTGCCATCATTATAATTTTCTTTACAGTCAAAGATGAGAATCCTAGGGCTTCAGCTTTTTCCTGCAGTCAGCCTGTTGTCACTCCTATGTTGACAATTTGAAACACATTGTTTGTTTTCTCGCTCTAGAAATACCATAAACTGAAACCTGTGTATTTTATGGGGACTGTCATCTTCTTTCTTTCTTTGATCTTTTCCAAGCCTTTTTCAACAGGAACTCCCTCTGAAAGTGCAGATAATGAGTAACCATAGCTATCTCCCTTCTGAGAAAAGGGGAAAAAGTTACTTCCCTCTCTTTCTCTTTTTCAATTTCTTTGCTTCCTTTTAGGTTTTATTCAAAATCATAAATGACACCTGCATGGCTTTTATGCTTAGCTCCCCAGTGTTCCATAATATACTCAGTGGGCAGTTCTACAAGTGTGATTTCTATAATTTTATTTATTTTTTATGCTTTCTTTGTACAAAAAAAAAGACATTTAAACAAGGGGAAAGAAGTTTAACAAAAATATTTCCCAAAATCCTTTCAAATTGTTCTCAGGAAGAAAATATCATAGTAGTTTATTGCTCAGAAGACTGTTGGACTTATGTGAGAAAAGAGTCCAGCCTATGGCTTCTGTAATTGTACTGTTACTCTTTGATTAGCATTAAAAACAATAATATCAATGACGTATATGATCTACATTGACAAATATTCAGGAATAATAATAATTCAAGAAATACCCCCCCCATAAAAAGAAAAGAAAAGATCCAATAAACATTAACAATCTCTAATGATTTCCACTGAGAGGAACAGGACAGTGTGCTCTCTTGGGCTCCAAAAATGATGTCTGGGAGCTGAGGTAAGGCTGTGCATTAACGACGTAGAGTGACCATGCAAGAGCAGTCTCTGTAAATTGATGGGGTGAAGCAAAGGCGAGAAGATAACTGGTGCTTCAGACAAGTGTTGACATGTCATATCTGGGATTTCTTCCTAAGCATTGTGTTATTGGTGATATCCACTGAAATAAAATAGTTTAACTTTTATAGAAATAAGCAAATGACACCAAGATAATAGACCGGCTCCATATCAGTTATTATGCAACAATGAAAGCTTTCTCCAATCATCCCCAATTCAGGCTGTTCCTTGACTGCAGAGACATATTGTTATTCACACAAAACTTAAACGGGATTTATTTGTGTAGATCTGAATATTTAATTCTGTTTTAAAGTCTATAAAGTCTATATACTTCATACTATACAAATATGTAAAATACATTTATTTTGAACAGACAAATTATGTTCCAAAACTCTGCGATGTTTCAGGTCACTGAAACTGCACAAAAAAAACATGCCTGATGGTAATGATGTGTTAACAACCTTGCATACTGGAGTACAAATTTATCCTATTTCAAGGAATCTTATGAAGGACTTAAGTGCATTGCAAACCTCAATAACTCTTAATGATGCAGATGTTGTGCTCTCTTCCCCTGTGGAATGCAGACTTTGCTCCCAGTAAATAAAATATGCTGGGTAGGGAAAATGTCTTTTCCATCGATCGATGAACTGTCCATGTCAGCCTCGAGGGAGAGTTATCTGTACATCAGCAATGTTTGTTCTGCTTACCCAGCTAATATGTATGCTCCGGTTGTTAAAATATACTAGTCCATAAGTGACACACACTCCTCCATTGCAGAGACAAGAAAAATATATCTCATTGCATGATCCTTCCCCTGAGACTTCTCTGCTTTCTAGAGAGCGGCATTCTGACAGCAAAGGTTCTTTCCTTCTTAACCAGCTTCCTCTCCATAAATGATCAACAAATCTCCCACTGATAGCAAAGGGCTTTGGATCAGATTTGGACCTTCTGAGGGAATTCTCATTGTGTGTAAGTTTTGCAAGACGATTGACACAGGTGGTATTTGAAAACTTCATCCCAGAAATCATGTTGGCTTCGGGAGTGAGACATATATAATCTGCAAAAGTGAGCTGTCTCATCTAAAACTAGGTGTCTCATTTTAGTAATGTATATATGAGGAGCTTATGTAAATGGTTCAGACTACACACCTGTGGTGGGTTTCCTCTGGTCTAAACCAGACATTTAAGATAAGGATTGGATCAAGACTCAGGTTATGGCTTCAGATATCTAAATTTAACTTCTGAATCCACAGATTTCAGACATCTAAATTTAACAATCTGAATTTCACCCTAAAAGTAATTTCCTAACATTTAGATATTTCAAGATGAGATGAATCTTGCCTTTTGTCTCCAATACTATCCAGCTTATGAGATAGTATTTGCTATATATGAGGAATGATAATAACACCTTGGGGTATTGATTTCCTCTTCCTTAGAAGTGAGAAAAAAGAGACACAAGACAAGGAAAAACTTAGTCTTCTGACAACAAAATCTTTTTCTTCCCTTCTGTGACAGCCAGGGATTCTGGTTGCAACTGCCTGCAAATCTCCAACATGATTTTCAGGCAATAGTTCAACTGATGTCCTTTAAATTGTTATTATCCATGACTTTAACAAAAGCTTTCTAAACGTTGTTGGGGTTTATAGCACAAAGATCTGGAAATCAGCACAATGAATTAACACTTCATCTTTTAAAACACTTCATGTTTTAGACATAAGGGGTATAGCATGTGAAAAATAAGTATTGTTACAGGTCAACAGAATAACAAGTCTAAAACAACCGACAGAAATATTTTGTCAGTAAATCCGCATCCTTCCCTGTGATGTCTTCACCATCACTTCCTCTACCCCAAGAAGCTTTTTAAGTGGCACAATAATTCCTGCAATAGGATCCATCTTCAGAACTGGTCTGCTAGGAGTGAGATTCACTCTACCTCTCACATGCTCTTTCCTGGATGTCCACGGAGGAAAGCTGGAAAATTAGACTACACTTATAACTGTTCAATAACCAAAGCAAGAAAAGATATATGACATTATGAAGCCTGGCATGACAGAGGGATATCTGAAAGACTAATTCCATGAGTCTTCTTCACACACTTAAATGTTCCTCTGATCACCAGAGATAGCAGATACCTATAAAGATTGCCCAGGCGAGACACCATTATCTCCTTGTTTACTGTATGTAAAGCCTAGACCTATAAAGCCTGTAAGATGATTTAATTCTCTAGCCTGGTGAGTGGGAAGCTGCCAACAGTTGATTAATAGGAAATATGAGCCTGAAGAGTATACTTAAAATTCAGGAGACTGCATCCACTTCTGAAAGTAGCCAGCACTGTGGTAAATAAAGAACTCCGAGAGGAAATCATCTGAAAGGGTTCAGAGGGAAGTCCTATGCAGCTCAAGCATTGAACTCCAGTATCCTCCTCCAGCAGATAGGAAGTCATTAATTCAACTATGATGGTTTTAAATATCTCCTTCTTGGGGGGCTGGGAAGTCAAAGCATGCAGTGTCTTGCTGAAAGTCACATAAATGAGAGTACTAAGGGGAATAATGAATTTAAGCCCCAAACTACACATTACATCATGCTCTGAAGGAAGCAAAAGCTCATTTCCTCTTTACATTGGCCAAGTAGAAGGTTCTCCAGTGTGTGTCAAAGGATCAGGCTCATTAAGAGCTGGTCTACTCCGGTCATTAGAGCTTTAACCCTATCAGTGGATGATGGCAGAGCAGGCCAAAATATGTTGGATGAGGTTTGGCTCTGACAGCAACAGTAATTGATTTTACATTCATAGTTGGCATTTGATTGGCTGATTAGACAGTGCAGGTTGTAATCTTTAAGGAATGAAAATGCCACCCCACTGAAATGCAGAATACTGAAAAGGTCAAATAAGAGGAGAATTCCCCCTTTAATTCACGAAAGAAGAGACAGTAGAGCCCAGGGAGCCCACACACATGACAAAGGTTATAATGAGAAAAGAAAATGGCAAAGAGATAATCCATTTTTGTGAAAAAGATCCTAAGGAGAAGATAAAAGGGCAAATGTCCCCTATTTATCCCTCTTGTGAGTGTTGCCACATGCAGAATGCAGGCAACCATCACTAGGAGAAAAAGAAAATAAGCAACATCACTGTTAAAAAAATCTATATATATCTCACACATCTATATGCTTATATAGACAGGAAACACTGAGATGTGATATTCTGAAACAGAAACAGGCATAGTGGGAAAGATGTAACGAAAATTAAGGTGTGTAAGTTTGCTTTAAAAATTCATACATTTCCTGCAGGATTCAGGAACGAAGAGCTGCCAACTGTGTTTATGCAGCTGAAAAGACTGGGGTAGAGGAGATGATTATGGAAGAAAGCTTTTTCTAAAATGTTTCAGATAAAGAGGTTTGGACCAAGTAATTGTTTTCTGTCTTTTTTTTTTTTGTCTTAATTTGTGGAACTTTTACTTCATATAATTTATTTAGTACATTAGCAAACTTATGCGTAGGTATTTATCTGCTGTACAACAAATCAAATACAGAATGTGTTGCTGTTGTGCGACTTAACTCTCTACATCCCTGTGCCTGGGTTAAGGCTTTTCAAAGAAGTTTGCTTTGACCTGTAAGAAATACACAGACAAGTCAAACTTCCTTCTCCACTTTTTTCATATATACATGCATATATGTATATGGATGTTTGCATTTTTATGCAAATATATGTATAAGCATTTTTATTTAGCCATCCATATTCATGCACACGCACACACACAAATAAGAACATAGAGCTATAAAAAAAAAAAGAGGAAAATAAAAGCATCGTAGAAAAAAAGACATCCTAGAATTTTCTGATTTTTTCCTGTTCCCTGGAGCTTTTCCCCCAAGGCAATTGCCTAGTGTATAACTCCAAATATATGTTAGTTATGTGAATAGTTGTTTCTAAAAATATTTGGACTTTTACTGTTAAAGCTGAAATCCAACACTCTGGAACATTCTGTTTTTACAGTTTTTAAACTGAAAAGTCAGTTTTGTGACAACCACTTCTCTCTCTCTCCCTCTCCCCCTCTTAAGCTTTTTCACGCCAGCTTTAATTTACTTGTTATTATATTCAAGCCTATAAACTCTACACAGAAACTCTGAGCATCAAGTAGTACTAGAAGCAGATATAAGAGATGAAGACAGGTACTTGAAGAGAAGAAAAAGGTGGTGAAATAGGGCAGCATCCCCTTGCTATTCGATGGCTCTGTAGTGTTATTCCTCTGCAGCTGAAACTGCCTAGGAATGCAATACATAGCACGAAGAGGTTCAAAGAGAAAATCTGCCTTTTCAAGAAAGTGTGCAGAGCTACTGAACCTTACATGAGCAAAAGTTTTCTGTTTTTCCCATTTTGCTGTGTCTGAAGTGTTGAATTTACTTAACAGCCTGCACTTACAGAAAGAAGAATAAGCTGTTATCTAACTGTTCTAAAGAGATTTGAAATAATATTGTGCTTCCAGAGAAAAGAAAGAACTGTATCAGTTTCATAAGAGATCAAAAACAGGGAGAAATTGTTGAAGCATTTATACCACCTCTGAGGCTATTAAGTCAGACATACAATTTTGAAGGGTTTGTGGAATTCCTAATTTGAGAGTAGATTATGATGGTGCTTGGAGACCTGAGATAGAACATTTCAATTCAACTTTAAAAAAAGCAATTGTGTTATTTGCCAGAATGTAATCAGACCAGATTACATATTTAGAAGAGAAAAGTTTTTTCTAAGTTTTCAAAACATGGATTAGCAGTAGCATCAGAGGTA
>VZTO01014809.1:55332-79330 GCA_013400615.1 Syrrhaptes paradoxus
TGTCTGACATTAGTAACTTGATTCAATTATCCAAACAAACGGGTCTAATATCACCCGAAACACCTCACAAGACAAAATACCTTACTATGTCTACCTGGTTGGCAGATATAATACAGGGGCCATGTTTTTTTGGAATCCATCTTTGGGTGGATTTTGGAAACCATCTATGTTTTTTTGAAATGACAGAGGTCAAAATCATGCAATAAGTTTTACTGGCTGCCTTTACTGTTTTCTATTGCTCATGATGAGAGTTTTCACTGCTTTCTCTCACCAAATAGAAGCTTGTATTATAGTCACCTCAATGCAGTTATCTACTGTGAAGTGAGTATGTGAGTTGGGTGTGTAAGCACCTGCTTTATTTGCCTGCTGATTAGCACTGAAGACCACGTAAGCGTGCCTAGGTTTTCCCAGAGACTTCTGTGGGACTGACAGATAAGACAGGATCAACAAGGCCAACTATACACTCATGGGTTAGCAGCAAAAGTCAGCTAAAAAAATCAGGTATCTTAAATGTCAGCAGGCACTTCCATGCTGACTCAGGAACTGCTCTTGGCTCCGGTGGCTATACCAATCAGGGTCTGATGGGACTAGGAAAACTGGAAGCAGCAACTTTGAAACTGCTAACTTTGGAACTGCTCAAGTCCTAAAATATTCAATGCAAAGCTTAGAAACAGCCTAGTTGGTATCAACCCAATACTAAAAGCAAAGGTATTACAAGTGCCTGTAAGTAGATTGAATGAAACAGGAAAAATATCAGGATAGGGAATTGTATTTGTGAAAGCCTTTGCCGTCAAAAAGCAGAGTATGTTTATAATAGTAAAACACGAGTTCAACGGCTCCTCGTGCAGTTGCTGTTATGAGTTAATTACTACAGAAACACAGAGCTGTAGTTGAAATAGCAATTATTGTCATGAGAAAGAAATACAAGATAAACTGTGCCTGCAGGTCCTTAAATCATGAGGAACTACCAGATCCTGAAATATCAATAGACAAGACTGAGGTGTACGATGTAGGTAACAAAACTCCTTAGGAAAGTCCAAGATGTAGGAACTGGAAACATCGTTACTTGCCCCTCTTTTGTCATTGTGGAAAGAAAGTATATTTTGGCCATTCTGATGATGTCCTGTGTATGTACATAGGTATGCACATCTATATCTTGGAAAGTGTAAGCATGTTTATTTTAATAACATTCTCTTTAGCGTATCTATACTATTTTTTGAAGTTGACCTTGTCTTCTTGATTGAATGCACCATATAGCTCAAAGCACATCTGTGCTATTAAGAGCCTGTTCAGTGTCTTTCGGCAGTTCAAAACAGGGCAAGGCTGTGATCACTACTATGTTACTCTCTTTTACTCGCTGATTATTTTATCTGAAGCTTCAGAGAACCCTTTAAAGTTAATTCATAAGATGTTTCCATTTCTATAATCACTGAATGGATAGTGTCACATTTTGTTAACAGCTGCACGTCTTGGTGAAAAACGTTTCAGTAGAGTCCAGGTTGTGCATTATGTCACGATGTTTTTTAAATGTCTATACCCTTGAAAGGTGTCTCAGATTTAGTACTTAATGCTGCCAAAAAAAAATTACATTTCATATTAGGGAAAAGTTTAATTTCTAATATAATAAAATAATAACTTATCCTTGTAAACCAGTCACTTATTTACTCTGAAATTGTTAGCTTAAAATTTCTCTCTATAACACAGCTTAATGCAAACATTTGCTAAGACAAAAATATGTCTTCACAATATAAATTGATCTCTTTAACAGAATAAATGCAGGGGAACTGTATATAACTGTGTGTGTCCCAGAATTATATTCCTTTCATAAGCTTATTACTAACTTTATATCTCAGCCTTCAAGTCAGCAGTATATGTCAATCATAGCGCAGAACAAAACATATTTATGTTGGTGTATACACTGGGAGTGTGAATTAGGTGTCATGAGAATGATGAATGAGAGCATGAAAACAGAGTCCTCCGAAGGTCTGATTCCTTTGAAATGATACAGTGATGATACATGCTCAACATTTTCCAACTGCAGGTCTCAGAGCAGATACCATCAGAGATCAATCACATTGTCCCTGCTTATGGAGAAGGAAATTGAGGTCCTTGCCTTCCAGGCAAACAAAATGACTTTGGCCACCGAATCCAAGTCAGGATTTCAGTTGCTTGGAAAACACAACTTCACAGTGCAAATTTCCATGGAAGTTTGGTGGGAGCAAAATTATGCTTCAAGATTGGTGAATGAAACAGGTAGCATTGCAAAGGGATTTTAGGTGGTCACAACAGATTTCTTTTTATTACTAGTGCTACAACAGCAGCTATATACTTTGTTTCTATGTCTACCTGGGAAGCATTATCCACATGCATCATGAAAGGGAGATCCCTGAGTAAAAGCTCTGTACTCTAAGTGCTCACGATGAGGCAGACGACAAAGCAGTTATGAGCTTGCAATAACCAATGGGAACATCAGCCATAGCACACTCTTATTCTAGTCAATTTTAAGCACCTTTTTGATAGACATGATGGCAGAGTTCATTTTAGAATTTCCTCCTTCAATTATATTCATAAGGAAACTCTTTGCTTGCTTCCTGATAACAGTGAAATAATTTTAACAGCTTGAAGTATTACCTTGCTTGAGTAGTTGCTTTCCCCACAATTGAAGGTGATAATTTTAATAAGCCCACCTTTATCTAGGAATGCCTGAGTCTTTTGCATGTTGAAAATTAAAGAATTCATTCATTTCCTGCAAAATAGTTGAAACAAATGTCCTCTGCCAGAAGATAGCTTTCCCCAACTTCAGTTAAACCTCAGAATGACATTCGCACATCAGAGGTTGCACCAAAAAGATCAGTCAGTTCTATCTTCTCCACATCAGCTTTGTACTGTCACATGTGACCAACACTGATTCTTCAAGCACTGCAGAGAATTTCCCTATATTTTTCAATTTTCTGTCAATTACACCTTTAACGGAGGGTGAAATGATTACCGCTTTTGCTGTCATCTTAACTTTACTCAAAGTACTTAATATATCCCAATTTACTCAGTGTTAAAAAATCCAGTCTAATTTTGCTTTGACAATAACAGATTACTTCCCACATATTCTTTAATAAAACACTCCACACAGCAATTTGTATTCTTTTGCTTTGTTTTTCTAAAAAAAAAAAAAAAAAAAAAAAAAAAAAAAAAATAAAAAAAAAAAAAAAAAAAAAAAAAAAAAAAAAAAAAGGAGCCTGGATTTAAGTTTTTTGAATGCAAAATTCTTGATTAATTGAACAGTAACATTCTTCATTAACTCTGGATTTTCAGCAATATCAAGACTTGTATCCATCTGGACTTGGACTTGGCGTTAAGGTCAGGTTTAAATTCTAAGAGTAAGAAGTCAGCAGTGGATTATATACCAAAACCAGAGTCTTGTTGCAAACAGAGGGTCCCCGTGCATTGAGTTATTTGGAAACAGTTAATCACACATAACTTTTCAGACAGATGCAGCAAGAACAAGATTTATCTCTTGAGACATTTATCCCTACCATTCTTCACTTCCCAGAGAAAAGCTATCAGTCAGTGATCCTGAAATACTTTATTCTGGATGGCAGATCAAACAGTTGACCTCTGTTGTGCTAGATGTTAGTCATACAACAGCACAGGTGATGATATGTTTGCTCTTCGGTCCCCTCTCTGAGAATGTATTTTTTTGGGTGACTGAGGATAATTCTCAGGGAAGTGAAGAATGGCTGTAATAAGCAGCTTGTGAAAAAGTTCTGTTCTTACCACCACTTTTCTAAATCCAGTGCAGACCCAAGTCCAGAAGGGTTTGTCCATCACTAAAGGAAAAACGCTTCTGTGTTTCCTGCATTAAATTCAATTAATACACAGCTGTTCAACTCCTGCTGTTAGAAGACCTCTCTCTTGTGATTTTGGGCAAATCCTTTAACTTGTCTTTGATACAGCCCCTTCTCTACAAAATAATGCTTCTTCACTGTTTCTTGGTTTGGTATTTTTTTGGGGGGTTGTTTTGTTGTGTTTTGGTTGGTTGATGTTTTTTTTTTGTTTGCTTTGGGTTTTCTTTGAGGGGGTGTTGTTTTGGTTGGTTGGGATTTTTTGCTTTGGTTTGTTTGCGTTGTTTTTTTTTTTGTTTTGGGTTTGTTTGTTTAATCCCAGAGCAGCAAGCAGCCTATCACTCTCACAAAAATGTTAAGTTCAAAGTGAACAACCAATACTGAGCTCCACACTGCTATATCACACCACTTAGGATGCTGAAACTGGTTTGCCTGAAGCTAACTCCCCATGTGTGTTTGTGGTACAATTTCCAGCTGAGCTTGCTGATGGAGATTTCATGTTTGCGACACATGGGCTGGCTATCTTTGTGCCTTTATATACAGCACCCAGAATTTAGAATTTTGTGTTATGGTGCATAACATAAAATCAACTAAGTTTCTCAAGGTTCCATAACAATTCAAACAGCTGCAGTTTGCATCCTGGAAATAAAAAAGAAATACAGCTGAGAGCTTCAGAACATCTGCCTGCATCCAGAGCAATGCTGAAGGATAAAAGTCACTTGGACAGGTAGCACTTTGATGAAACACCATTTTCCCGACAGCATTCCCAAAACTCCGTGTGTGTGCTGCAGCCACGAGGTGTCACTGTCGCCACGAGGTGGTACTGTCGCCTCTCGTTGTCCCGGGAGCCGCCGTCGCGCCCGGGGACCGGTGCCGCCCTGCAGCCCCTGGGCACACGGTGCTTCCCCGGAGGGCTCTACAAGGCAGGTGACACACTGAACAGGTCCTCTGTCATGTCACACTTCCTCTGCTACTCTTGCTAGTGTCAGAGGTCTTAGGCAAAGCTTGCTGATATTTTTCTTCCTTCAGGCTGGGTCAAGTTGTTGAAAATTTCCCTGGAAAGCCTCTAAAGGAGTTTTGTTTAAATAAATAAAATAATTGAAAACAAAACCAAAAATCCCCACATTTGAAATATTCTACTCTGATGGTTTTTAAATTAAAATTCACATTTAAGAGAGGAATTTTCAATCCCCAGGGAAGAAACTCTTTTTCATCCTATATGCCAGTGATGAACGTGATAGATAAATAAACAGAAAAATCAAACAAGGGCAAATCATTATCCATTAGACACTGTGAGTGACTTTGGGATACTTTTTAGCATCTGCCTGGTTGCTTAATGCAAATTTTGTTAATTTAAACAGCTGGGACACAAGGCTCCCTCCCACGTCAAACATTGCTGAAAGCCAGGAAGGATTCTGCAGGGCAGTTCAGATGGTGCCAGCAAGACATTGCACTCACATATTGGGAAATATTGTCAGTCTTTCTTCAAACCTGGTCTCTTTCAATCTGGTGTGTTCAGACACCAATACACAAAGCCAACTTTTCAAAGATGTTTTCATTTTGTTGATCTGAGTACAAAAGCAGAGACCCTTGGGAATGAAATTCTGAGCTGAGCTAGATTTCCTGACAATGTTAATAACAGTCCCTGAAATGTCATTTTGGTGCACACTGAGAACGTGCGTAAATATTAAGCTGAAACATTCACACGATCTTCCATTCATCTATTCCAGGGAAATGTCATTGGTGAAATGCTAATGGAATGTGACAAAACACTTAAGCCAGAAAACTCATGAGACAAATTAAGGCCACTTGACTTTTCCCAAATGTTGTAATAGCTACTGAGGCACTGACAGGGCCAGAGGAAGATTTTGTGTTGCTCCTGGGACATCACAGTGTGGTCTATTGAAAATAGCTTTATGATCCCTGGCCGACCTCAGGTTTCCAATCGACTTTGCAAGATGATATTAAAAAGTAAAACCTCTGAAAGGGAGGAAAACTCAAGCAAGTTCTTTGTAAATGTTCTGTAAATGTTGCTTATGGCTTTTGTGGTCCTTACTGATTTTCACAATAATTTAAAAGCAGAAGAAACACCTTCCATTTGTAAGATGGACTTAAGGAAACAGGCATCGCAAATTTTTCCTCAGCTAGTTTACCTCCATGTCTTCCCTGTTTTTCAGGTGTGCAACAGATCTCTTCCCTCATCTAACATTAAATGCAGGCGTATTTCAGAGGAACACCTATTTTCAGTTAAATTTTTCCTAATTTAGAGAATCCGGCCCATTGTTTGTGATTTGATAGAGAACTGAAAGAACACCCTCCACCCCCAAATACTGACATGTCATAAAAGCAAACATGAAGAAAGAATCAAGTATTTTCCCCACAGCTTTAAATTTTGAAAGGAATGGATTGTGGTAGGTGTTCACAAGAAGCAGAAACTGTCTGAAAGATAAAAGCCAGCGCTACGTGTATCCATACCAGGTACAGAAGAGGTGGATCAGAGGCAACCAGACAGGAACAGAGACCTCCATTTGTCTCTCACAATGAAACAGAATACAGATGAAACTAGGCATCCATCTGAAAAGATGATTTGAAGTTAAATACAGAAAGTCCTGAAGAGAAAAAAAAAAGCCACAGCCAAAAAAAAAAAAACCAAAAAAAAAAAAAACCCACAGAAGAAACAGATCAGAATATATGTGAGAGAGGAGAAAACTCCACCTACAATCCTGGTACAGTGTGTAAGATTCAATAGTTACAAACCAAGGTAACTCGAAAGATAGGAGGTAACAATAGATTCTGCTAAATCTGCACCTGGAAACAGAAGTAAGGCCCTACAAAGACAAAAAAGGCCTTTATCAGTATCTCTGAAACATTTTATTGATGAAATAATGAGAAAAATATTTCAGTATCACTGACATCAAGCACAAAAAAAATCAAAGACAAGAAGAGAAGAAGAAATATTTATGGGTATTGAAGGGGTCATGGGATTTCTAAAGGATACAGATAGCTAGCAACACAATTGAAACAATTATTCACACACAAAAAAAGAAATCCTTAAAAAACCTGATACCATTTAGCTTAAGAGGGAAGCAGCCATGGGTTTCTTATCTACCAATTAATTGCATTCTGCAGAGCTCTTCACTTGATACCAAACACGTTTTTTTGCTTATCCTCCTCTGACTTTTCTTTAGAAACAAGATTCCCTATCAGTCCCCAGTGCATTTCCCCAAGGTGTAGGGCAGACACAGTTAAAGGCTATATAATTAAAAAAGGATTACACCTAAATCACTATACTGTTACCATTTCTCATGCAGACTCTGCTTTATAGAACCACAGAAATTTAACTCCTAAATGTAACTTTACTCTAATCCACATCTCTGTGGCCATTTGCAGTATGTCAGAGAGATTTTTTTTTTCCCCACAAAATTCTCAAGCACAAAGAACTGAAGAGATTATGCAAACTGTTTTTTTTCTTGAGGGACACTTTTACTTTCAGATCATCCAGTGAAGTTCCCATTTTTTTCTCTGACTAAATTATTTGTCATTTAAGCACAGCTATTTGTCTACAGATTTGTTATGGGTCTACAGCAGTCAATAGGAGTCTGTCCATTGACTTAGAGAGGCTTTAAATCAGAATTTTTAGGGGCCAGATCTTAATCCCACTGATCATCAGCCAAACCTCTGCTGATTTCAGTGATGTCAGAATTCTATCTCAGATGTACAAGATGAAAGATTTAGCTACTGCTACAGAGATTTAAGTGGAATAGGAGAAACCATGAATCATTAGGGTTTTTTCTTGATTGTGTATAAGAAACAACACTCAATGAAACTAACCCTGGAGAACTACTGAGTATACAGAAATTGAGCTTATATAGAAAACCAATAAATATATGAGGAGGCTACAGAGGCTACATGCACTTGCAAGTTAGTGAAAATGGTACTATAATAAAATTCAACAAAATTTTGTTTTCAATATCAAAAAGACAAAATATCATAATTTTAATGTTTTATATACAAATTCTCACAATTTCATGGTTGCTCAAATACACGATCCTAATAACACTGTGGGGCTGAGACAAGGAAATATCTACATCACCCATCTGCAGGTAGCTAACTTTGAGGGTTGAATCACTAGGGCTAACTCTGGTTAGTTCTGGTCTCCAAGGGATTCCCAGATGGAATCAACACAGCATCTTCAAATAATGTTTCAGAGGAGGCTGAACATTTACAAATGCATCTCCACCATCACTGGCATCCCTTCCTTCCCCTTTCTGTTCCCCCTGAACTCTCCAGTTATGAGCACAGCCTCCCCTCCATGTCAGGATTTTATTTTGATTGTACCAAGACTGATCTGGCACTTATCCCTGCCTGAGGGAGGCTGTGAAAGAAGCTTATCCATAAGAAGGATGTCATAAGGTGAAATCCAGTTGTGCGATTTCACCCGTGGTTTCACAGAAGAATTTTGAATTTTACCAAATGATGGGAGAGTAAAAATATGGGGTACCCCTTGATCTCACTGTGAGTAGGCTTTTCTGAAAACAAGCAAAGGGAAGGCAGAGGGCTGATTTATGTCACAGTAAACCTGGCACACCACTCCTACCCTGTCCTTCTCAGTGCAAACAAGATTCCCTTAAGCCTCAGCAGGATGTGTCCAATCCTCAGAGATGGGGCCGCAGCACAGCCTTTGTTAGACCAGGTGAGTGCAGAGGGCACCGCTTCAGCTCCTGATCCCTGCTGCCAGCCCAAGCTGAGATTCAGGTAATTAACTTTGTGTTAAGGAGACAATGAAAATGTGTCCATTCAAGCAGCCAGAAAGGAAACAAAAATACTAATATTTTTCTATTCTGTATCACTTCTGAAGAAACATTATGCTTATCTTAGGCCAGTATCAACAGTGGCTCAAGTGACAGCCATGGAATCATAGGGTGGCTGAGGTTGGAAGTGACTTCTTGAGGTCATCTGATCCAACCCCTTGCTCAGCCAGGGCCACATAGAGCCAGTTGCCCAGGACCATGTCCAGACAGCTTTTGAATATGTCTATGGATGGAAAGTCCACAGCCTCAATGAGCAACATGTTTCTGTGCTCAGTTACCCTCACAGTGACTGGTCCTGTCACTGGGCACCAACAAAAAGAGCCTGACTCCATCCTCTTTGCACCCTCCCCTCAAGTATTTATATACATTGATAAGATCCCCTCGAACCTTCTCTTCTCCAGGCTCAACAGTCCCAGCTCTCTCAGTCTTTCCTGATACGTGAGATGCTCTGCTCCTTTAATCAGCTTTGTGGTCCTTTGTTGAGCTCTCTCCAGTATGTTCACGTCTCACCTGCACTTGGGAGCCCAAAACTGGACACAGTACTCCAGGCATGGCCTCACCAGTGCTGAGTAGAGGAGAAGGATAACTTCCTTTGACCTCCCTGTTATACTTTGTCTAATGCAGCACAGGATACCATTTGCATCAAGGGCACATTGCTGGCTCATATTCGACCTGGTGTCTACCAGAACCCCACTGTCCTTTTCTGCCAAACTATTTTCCAGGTAGGTGGCCTCCAGCATGCACTGGTGCCTGGGATTATTCCTTCCCACATACAGAACTTTACACTTCCCCTTGCTGAACTTAATGGGTTTCCTTTTGGCCCATTTCTCCCGTCAGCCGGGTTCCCTCTGGATGGCAGCACGACCCTTTAGTGTATCAGTCATTAATCAGCTGAATAGCACCCATTCACACTACAACTGAGTTTAGGATTCTGTGTGTTTGAAGCACCACCACCACCAATAATAAAATATTAAGTAATTTGCAAAAATGTCAGGTGTGAGCATGAACATCTGAAAAGCACAGGTAAAGTGACTTACCTTTACACTCTGTGTGTTTGTTAAATGTGCCTGTTATCCACAGCCACCAAAGTATAATCACTTTGACACCCTAGGAACAGCTTGGATTGTTTATGTTTTTTTTTTCCTATCAAGATAAAGAAATGAAGTGGATAACATTACAGGCAGTCATGACAGAGTTACATATAGAAATATGAACAGAAGAAGCACTGCTAACAAAATGATCACAATTAATAAGAAACAATTGATAGCCAAGAAAAGGCAGTGGTATAGGAGAAATGTTATTGCTGCAGACGCATGCCCAGTACAATGAATCAAAACCAAAACCAACCAACCGACCAACCAAAAAAATGAAAAAAGCCCAGCAGCATTCATTTGCATTGTACAGATTCTGTCTGTGCCAATATGTGTGAAACGAAGTCTGTGACTGAGACCTCCTATAGAGCAAAGCAGAGTATCTACCTAAGGAAAATCTAGAACTTCATGTACTTCCTTTTTCCTCTTGGGAGCATGATGTGGTTTCCTGTTGTCTACTGGTCAGTACCAAAAGGACACGACAGCACTCACGTACACAGGTTTTGCTGTGAAATCTCAGGTTGCACCAAGACAAGCACAAGCAGTCAGATGCAAACTGCATCCTTCACACAGACCCTTCTGACTGATGATTCAAAGACCTTCTGCAGGACCTTATTATGTGCATATTTAAGGCAATCATATTTTCCCTATCTCACATGTAGACATGAATTCCTCCAGTCACAATCTAGTTCACAACAGAAATATTGACTGTCAGGAGATAACTCAAAATTTGTGTCTGCACAACAAATAATATTTCTCTATCCCCAGGAAATCATCACTGGTATGGCATAACATAATTTTTGATCTTTATTTGCTTCCTTTCCTCTGTGCACTGCAGTTCGTGCTTTCTGTTTTGTTATTGGAATGAGAAGATAAAGTTTCTTGAAAGTTTTAGGTTTATTTTAAAGATATCTTTCCAAGTCCATATGAGAAAGAAAACAATTAGAGCCTGCCGTAAAAGGGAAGAGGTTTTAGCAATAAATAATTGAGATTAGAAAGCTGAGGGAAAAGACCTTTACTGCTTATTTACAGTTTCCTAAAAAACAGTCTTTAAATCTGAGCGAATATTTGTCATTATAAGGGCTGGGCTGGTGCAGCACATCAAAGAAGGTATATTTATACTCCCCTGTGAGTTTTGTTTTTCAGTCCATGACTATCTTCCACTGCAAATAGCATTGGCATCAGACATGGATATAAATCAGCAGTTATTTATTAATAATTTTTAGCAGTTACCTTTCTGAGAATTCTGCTATCTATGGAGCAACGCTTGTTTATAACAGATGGCGATCTCTGCTCTCAGTCTGACTTTTAGGTTCATACTGGCATCACCTTATGTTGACTCCCAATCTGCTTATCACAAAGCAGAAATACATGCTCATCTGTCTACTGGGAGCCAATGATACATCAGAAGTTAAATTCACCCTGCGCTGTTCTAATGTATCAATGACAGAGCCTAAAATTTTCCAGAATTCAAAACCTTTTTCTGGCTTAAAAAAACCCAGATACCAACCTCTCAGACTGTGTTCTTGTTTCTTGCTTATTTTATCTGTTGTCTCTGTGTGAACTGCAAACCCTCCTTTCTTTCTCATGTCTGAGCAAAGCACCAGAATGTGCTTTGCACCTGTAAAAGTACAGACTTGCCTGTTTTGAACTATTTTTAACTCTTTTTGATTTCTCCACTTTTCAAGGAATTTAATTATATCCAATAAGGAATAGAGGTTTATGGAAGCAAAAAAGCTGTGCACGTGTTTGATGCACAATTAATGGTTCCCTGTAGAACACATTTAACCTCATGAAAGAAGGTCAAACCAGAGTGGCCAAACAGATGACTAGCATAAAACCAATTATTGGAAACTGGCTCTACAAGGAGAAGTGCACGGCAAAGACAGAATGGAGAAAGCTGTACTACATCCCCATGAGCTCCATGTGCAAGATGAGTGGTTGATCACTGCTGCTGTCACTTAAGCAAAGTTTACAAAATGAACAGATAAAACTGAAACTTTGAGAATTAGGATTAAATACTCAAAATGAGCATAAATCTGTATTGCGCTGAGAGAAATAAGGGAAGAAAAGGAAAAAAGTGATGCTTTGGAGCTGACAGAAAAGATGGAATGCATGAGGAAAGGAGACCGAGGTTTAACTATTCTGTTATCCTTCCATTAATTACAGTAAAGTTCGTCTCCACACAACTGTAGCCTTTGTATCCTCTGCTCAGTGACTGAAATCAGAACACACATTGAAAGCTTCCACCCAAACATGATCATACTGACTTTCTTCAGAAAAGACAAAGCTGTCAAGTTGAGAGAGTGTGAACTTGTCAGATGTGTGAATTTCTCATCTTTCACTTAGCTTTTATAAAAAAAATAGCTACATTGTCAGGGACAATAAAAGCAAGTGAAGGTCTTGAAAAACAAGACATACATTGAGTCAACAGAACTCCCACAAAGCGTTAGCTTTATGACTGTTGGAAACTTTGTCCTACTGGGCCAGGTGAATATTTTTTCTCAGCCAGTAGCACATTTCATGTGTTTCAAAAAGAGATAAAAGAAAACCCACAAGGAAAATTTGTTGCTAATGTTTTCTGTCAGTGGTTGGCTTTTAGCCATTCCACGTAATTTAATTCTTATTATCTACATGAACGTCCAGTCTTTGCTTGAACCCTGCTATTTTTGACAATGTTTTTTTGTGACCCTGCTGTTCACTGTGAGAAGAATATAAACACAATTTGAAAAATTAGATTTTCTCTGTCCATAATTTGAAGTCTCCTGCTTCTTGAATGGTAGTAGAGAATAATAATGGGGCAAAAATATGGAGATGTGATGAACACGCATTTAAATCAGCAAAATAGGATTTGCTACACCTGACACTTTGGAAGATTTCCTTCATGGACCTTGGAAAGCAATTAAATCCCTCTGTGTCTTAATATTCAAACATCCACATGTTCATTTGGTTATCTTTAGCTGTCTGTTAATTCCTTGATCCTGATGCAATAATTACTTAAGGATTCTCTTGGTTCCTCTCATATAACATCCACATCTAATTTTTGCATTTTTCTCTGCCTCTTGCAGAGAAGATGAAAGAATTCTCTAGTTAAGGATTCCCCAACCTAGTATTTGTCTCTGGAGTGAACAATATCACAAACTTAAGGAAGAATGAAAACTAGTGCAAATGTATTGAGGGCTTGCCTCAAAGTAACCCACTGGTAAAGTCTGAAAAACTTAAAAGTGGCACCTCACTTTTTGGGGATCTAATGTATTTTAAAATCTCCTACCTGGTCATTTCAACGGATGTTTCCATTTTATGAGCTATGGAGAAACACACAATCACTCCGAACTCCCTGTGCAACCTCCCCATCTTGTTCATAGATACATAGGTCACTCTCATATTCCGTCCTTCCTTCCAGAACAAAATAGTTCATATGCCTTTCACCTTTTCTCATAATTACTCTTTTCACTACCCTCTAGCAAAGTACACCCGGACTCAATAATCCAAACAATTGCTTCTCTTAGTTTCCATTAGTGGAATTTATGTGGCTTGCATTGTGTACGTTTTACAGATGATCTGTCTCCTACGAGATTATTCCTTGTTTGTTAGGACTGTCAAAATTCTGGAAAAATAAATTCTTAGCTGGAATCATCCCTCAAATGCATTTTCCCCTCAGTTTGGCAATTTAAGATTGTTAACATTTGTGTCACTCAAGAGATCTGTCTGTATTCATGCCTTCATGAAATAAACTTTTTTCTTTTTGTGTTTTAGTCTTTATGAACCTGAGTAATGCACTTCTAATAATAACATATTGCTTTGATTCATACTAAATAACATGAAAGGGTATTGTTGTTGTTTTGTTTGATTGTCTTTTTTTTTTTAACTAAAAGGGTTTGAACAAAAGCGATGTCTTCCAGAGCCAGCCTAGTGAAGTATGTTTGTGTAGAATCATCCAGATACTGAATGTATAAGATTTATCTTACTCTGGGCAACTAAAGTGTCCTTTACTGAAGAATATAGTCATGTAAAATGTCTTGTCAATGTAGGCATACCGTCATGTCACATGTCAGGAACAGCAAGAATAGGGCTGCTCTAAGAGGAAGACAAGCCATGAGCTGTGGGTGCTGTCCTGGTTTCAGCTGAGACAGAGTTAACTTTCTTCGTAGTAGCTAGTGAGAGGCTGTGTTTTGGATTTGTGCTGAGGAGAAGGTTGATCACATACTTATGTTTAGAGTTGCTGCCAGGACAGTCAAGGAGTTTTCAGCTTCTCTGCTGTGCCCATATCTGCAGGAGCAGGAGAACCCATGAGGGAGCACAGCGCCAGTTACTAGCTTAGAATTTGATCTTAGGTTTAGGACTGATACCCAAATTGGCCAATGGTCTATTCCATATCATGCACATCATGCCCAATATATAGATGAGGCTCTGTCTGGAAGTGCTCTCTCTTCCTCCAGGTTGTCACCCTTCTCTCAGGGTCATCCTGGTCTCTCAGATACTTGGGATTTTATCTCTGTTCTGGGATTGTGGTTTCGAGACTCTCCCTGCTCCAAGATCATTAGCCAGGAATGGGCTGAGCCTTGGTCATCGCATAGTGAGCAATATCACTGTGTATCACTCATTTGTATATGTGAATATATTACTACTATTATGATTTTTATTATTATTTCCAATATTACTGTAGTTTAGTTATTACATTGTTCTTTTCTCAACCCATGAGTCTCTTTTCCCTTCACCCCTTTAATTCTCTCCCTCATCCCTGGAAGTTGTGCAGAGCTATGATAGGTGCCCACCACACAGATAACCTTGTTGAGAGGGCACAGCCCTGTGACATCTGAGTGGAGCAGGGCTGGTGACAGCAAAGGGTCTGGAGCAGCCCAGAGAGCATCAGGCAAACTTGAAGCTATGAGTTGAGTCTGCAGTTGATCCAGACAACAAGTCAAGGACCAGGCACAGAGTTCTGTGCAGTGTGGCTCAGACAAGGGCTGAGGGCACAGGTTGAACCCAGCTCCTGGGCTGCGGGCAGAGAGTGTGTGGGTTCCAGGTAAGTTAGCTCAGAACTAGTGTTTATCCATGCACTCAGGCCTAGAGATCTTTCCCACACACTTACTGGGGACACTTCAGCTCAGAGTAACCTGGTTACACATCCAGGAGTGAAGACTGCAGGATGAACATCCATATATGCCTTTTACTAAAAAATAAACATCCCTCTCGGCTACCAGTAGCATCTGCATTACTCTTAATGGGAGGGCTGGCTGCAGGAGAACTGCATATTACGTGCAAGGAAAATTCATCTGGACTTCTACTCCAAAAGAGCAGAGGGTGGATATAATGACTGCAATAAAGACAGCCGCTGCCCTTTGGGGGTAACTGCTGTTATGCTTGGGCACAGCTACAGAGACAAAGAAATGAACTCCCTGCCTAAAGTGCTAAGCAAACCACAAATTATTTCATTATTACTTGGGGAAAGGATCTCAATTAAAGTAACTGCTCTGCTTTGCAGTTTATTTCAATTGGTTCAAACCCAAGTGAAAAAGAAAGGTCTACACCACCAAAATAGAAACATGAAATATGCAAACATATAAAACTCAGATTAGAGATTGCCCTTAGTGGAATTTACCTTTTTCTGTCTAAAAGTGAGAGTCTTGACTCTGCAAATGTAGTTAGATTTCTGGTTTGGTGCATAATCCTGATAAAATCACTAACATAGAGAACAAGTATTTTGGCTACTGTGAATTTGGAGTCAAGTTATTCCCAGATCAATGCTTCTGATAATTTGAAAGGCCTCACAGATAGAGTAGCCCCAGACAAGACACTAGAACAAATATTACCACAGAATCCTGTACAATCTTCATGTGAGCACTCATGAATTGAACCAAACCCTCTTAGGAAGGGTCTTTTCTGCCACATTTCCCAGAACAGATGGGATAATGCGAGGAATAGAAAGTTGAATGCACCCAGCACTGAAGGGAAAATACATGCTCATGACTTCTCATCCAGAAGTTGGTTCGCCCCAAAATCAATCCTTAAAAAAAGTAATATGTATGGGAAACCAAATAGTACTTTAGCATGCCCCATGAGCTCTTATGTAGCTGTTTTCCCAAAGAGAAAAAATGAGGCAGACATGTGATGTTCGTTTAGGACTGATTTCTCCAGGTGCAGGCAAGATTTGAGGCAGCAAGCCCACATCCTGCAATTTACAGATTGGTCTTTTTTGTAGATTAATAGTTCAATGCATCTTCTTCAGGTTAAATGCTCTTTCATTTAAAGGATATTAAATGCCAAACTTGCAAGGGATTTTAAGTAAGATATTGTCATGGCCAAGGTGATAAATCAGATTTTACAACTTAAGGCACAAAAGCCATGTTTGATCAATACCAATCTCTTGCTTTTACCAATAATGATAATTCATGGTGTCAACTGGACAGTGCAATAGAGCAAACAGTCCTGGATCACTTCAACATTTAACAAAAGGGAGAGATTGTGACAGCTTCAGCTGAGAGTCAGGACACACACATCTCTCTACCAGTTCTGTCACAGACCATTAGCCAGCAACTTCGTATCTCTAATAAGTAAAAACAGTCAGTAAAACACAGAGAGCTATGCAGTCTGAATGACTTTGGTGGATGCTAGGAAGAATGTTAAGACTAAGAGCCCAACACACGTGTCCCATTCTTTGACACCCTGAGACTTAATGTACACCCATCTAAGTGTGACAAGAGCATCTGGGATCTCTGCTAACACAGAATGCCTTCTTAAAGGAAAAAAAAAATCTTTCTTCCATAAGGTATTAACTAACTGACCACTTCTTTCCCAAGCACCAGTTAGTTCTAGTGCTCTTGTCAGCCTTCATGCAATGCTCAGAAACCCCATCTGAAGTACCTTACCATGAGGTCAGGGAGTGGCTGTCACTCAGCCCACACACTGCCATCTCTGTCTATACACATCTGTTTCATTTGTATATTAATCAAGACAGGGAACCAGGACAAGCAACTCATACTGCTCTCTGGGATGAGTAGTACTGAAAACAAGGGCAATCCTGATAACACTCTGTAGGTTGACTTGGCCTACAAAAGGTTTCTGTAGAGCCCAGTGCTTTTTCCCTTGTAGGCGTAGGATAGTGACTATTGCAGCAACAACCTCTGCTCAAATATATGATTTCTGTCTCCTGTATCTGTTTCAACCAGCCAGAAACAGCCAGACTACTGCTGCTGATGGTATGAGAATGGGAGATGATGGGTCCTGCTGGTAAGCAGCAACCCTTGCCAGTAGTAACTGCTGTTGTCACTCCTGCCTGGCTGTATCTGTACCATCCTCTGTTTCTTTCCTCCTCCTCATCCCCAGAACAGAAGCTTGTCTTCTCTTTGTAAATCCAGGTGTATTTGACTGATGTGGTTTTATGGCCCTGCTTGCATTTAAGGGCTGTAAAGAAAGCATTGCTCTTGATACAAGAAAAGAACAGGAAGATTGATGAGCAAGATAGTTGAAAGTAAGGGAGAAGAGGAAGACTGCTTCTATGAAGGAGTGAAGATGCTGGGATATATCAATAACTGCCTCCTCATTTAGCTGCTGTGCAGACAGCTGTAGGTGAGGATAAGAGCTGTTTTGTCTAAAGAGAGAAGGACACGAAGTAAAAACCTGCTGATCTACCAATAGGGTTGAGGTTGGGGGTGAGGCAGGCTGAAGCTTCTTTAGCTATTCTGCAGAGCAAGGGTAAGGCTCAGGAAAATGACCTCAGGTAAGGCCCGAGGTCAGCTCCTGCCTTTGCAGCTTATCAAACTGCAGTGGATTACACTGCACAAACTGTGCAAAAGCTGACTCCATAATAATGTAAATAGCACTTATAAAGAGGAATACATTAAAGCTTCTCTATCTCAGCTTTTCCATTTCTTCATCTCTGAGAGTTGCTCCTTCTTAAGGTACAATGCCTGTGGGCACTTCATCTGAGTACAAACTTTATACAGTGAACTGAAACATTGTCACTTGGGTGCTCTGTCATTCATTTTAGGATAGGTTTAAATCAGGCTGAAGTTCTATAAACCTAATTAAGAAAAACCAAAACCTTCTCTATTGCAAATTTGCATTAAAATGTATAATGAGCTGAAGCAGGTTCCAAAACAGTATTTACGTGCTTTCAGTGAAGCCTAAGCAGAAATTGGGTTCTTAAAATCTGTGTTGTCAAATTACCTCAAATGATATAGAAAAACACAGTTTGATGATAAAACAAACAAAACATCTTTCTTGGGAACCAAGGTCTCTAGATTTGTGATACAAGTCTTGAAAAAAATGGCCCTTGGAGGCACCACAAGCAGTCCTCTAGTCACAACTTTGTTAAAAAAACAAGGCAAACAAAAAAACCCCAAATCACACCGTTCTGCACGATATTGTCACAATGTGTTTTATCTAGAAACACATAAAAACAAATTTTTCTAGACCTTCCATTTTTCTAACCATGAAAGATATTTAGGTCTAAAGAAAGATGTCACTTCTCCCTGGAAAACCTTGTCCTGCTATGTTATAAAACTGTCAGCTACGATGCCACTACATCTGTAGCATTTCTAGCAATTCTGTTCCTAGCCTGTTCCTAAAAACAGCTTAGTAATGGACATGTCATAAACTCCATATTGAATTGTAGGTGTCCATCACAATTAATACTGATCTATGCAATTGTTTCTGGTCCCAAAATGAGATACAGTATTTTTAAGTAGGTGAAATTTTATTCACTTGTTTTTGAGACTAATGGGAGAAAGTACCAAAAATCTGACTGAACTCAGCATCTGGCATTTAGAGTGAGACTCAGATTAAGCCACCCACATGAAAGTTGCCTCTCAGTAGTTGCCCAAATGTGATTTGAGTGCTGAGAATGTGATTATAAAGAAAATCTCTTAGTATGATCAGTGGAACCTGTAAGGTATTGTAACTGGACAAATATATTTAGTTTAGAGAAAATTGAGTAGTTCTCTTAACTTTCTTGACTTTTAAAACTCAGACCTTGAAATCAGCCATCCACCTAAGGTGTCCTGTGCAAGCTGAGGCTCCTCATGGTATCCAAAAAATCTTCGTAGGCATTGAAAATGTTACAGGGATCTATGGAAGGCCACAACTTTCTGGAGCGGCAGCTCTAAGGCTTACCCTAAGATGCCTCAATTTCACAAAACATCTATGTTTGCCATTTGAGACAGCATATCAATAGCATAAAGGTTCAGATGCAATTAATATCTATTTTCCTAATCTTTTTCTGGACTCTTAAATTGTTATGCAAGCATTGTGTTGGAAGTAATACTTTTAAGAAATGGATTGGAACTGGGGGTGAGAGTATGCAGACCTACAAAACAAGATTTTTGAAAGAAGAAAATATATTTTTTCAAATCCAAGGAATATGCTGCAAATATTATAACTACAATAAAGCCTAGGAGCCCTCAATAGCATTAAGATCATATAGAGCAATATGATATAGAAGTTTTGTCATGTAGAGCATACCACTCTAGATTGTTTTATTGTAATTGGTTGCAAATACCTGCAGTTTGTGCAGTCATTCATAGGACTAAAGGTTTTGTCTTCTCACATCCTGTCCTAAAAGTTGAATCTTGATAAAATCATTCTAACCTAGGTGTTTTTAAAAAACTTAAACAGAAAACTAAAACGTGCAGATAAAGTCATTTTGTTATAGGGACAAAATAAAACGTGTGACATTTATTTAGCCTTATTTGGAAATTTTTCCAATACAGTGAACAGAGGAAATCAGGAAAACAGGAAATCAAAAGATGAACTTCCTAAGCACAAAAGGCCAGAAGAATGTGATTCCTCCTCAAAATCACTGTTCTAAAGAGATTTACCATTACATTTATGAAAGACTTGAAGCTACGTATTTCTTCTTGGGCACATCAGAAAGGTTTGTGACCTTTGAGTTAGATTTTAATCATCTTCTGGACAAGATTCAAGTTTATGCTAATAGTTGAGTCTGGATATCATTGTCATCTAATGTCTCATAGTTTGTTGGAGATTTGTTTTTATATATAATAGTTTACCTCTGATGTACTTTTCTTATAAAGTAAAATTGCTAACAGTGTGCTTTTGCAGGGGGATAGGGGAATATGTTCGAGTTTTTAAAAACCCTTATGCCTAATAAAGAGTGTTTCTATGTTTGGTTTTGTTTTAACAGAATAGTCTCTGTTCTCTAGTACTTACTGAAAAAAAACATTCATTTACCATTAAATTGTATAATTGTGGTTATTCTAGACACAACAGGAGTATAAAACAAAACATTCTTTTTTTTTTTCCTGCTAAATGCTTGTTATTTCCACAAACTTCAATTAAAGCAATCAGAAGTGCTGTTAAGGGGTTTCCATCAAAAATAGTAATTACGGCATGATTCTCCAGCACCTGTGAGTAACCTTCTTTTGTGCTTGATATAATGCATTATTGTGCTGTGAGAACAATAACACATGTATGTGTTTTGCTGCAAGATAGGTGAGAAAGAGAGATAATTTCTCCAGTGATGGCTCAATTCAAGTTCATACGACTTTATCTGCCAAATCCATACCAGAACTCCTGCACTTAGTCCATGAAGAACTCATAGTCTACGGTTGTTTAACTGTTTTAATTATTAAGCAACAACACAACAGCGAAGAGCCCAATGACTGGGAATGGGCATGGGGCAGAACACCTCATCTGAGAACATTTCACCCTGTCCCAGCAACTTTGATTTTAAGTAACATCCTTTTTGTAAGATTTCAGTTTTCTCTGGAGTTTGAGTGATGGTATTGTTGTTACATGTAAAATTTAACACAGGATTTAACTATTTAGTTTGCTTCTCTGCTGCCAGAGCTGAACCGATACCCACAAAATGAAGGGAGGTTCTGATCTAGCATTGGGTTCAAAGATGGCTATGGGGGTTCATGTTGGGGTCCCAACTAGTGCTCATGATACCTGCTACTCAGGGAGATTGAACACTGAAGGCAGAAAAGGTCACAGAAGCTGAAAATCCTTGCACCGTGTAACTTAAGATCTTCCTCCACAGTGTGTCTTCATGGTACAGGATATTGATAGCTGAAATGGATCCAGTATCAGAAGCAGTCTGGTTGCAGAAATCAAGTAGTTTGCCCAAGTTCACTTACTCTGCTAGGAGACACTCATCCATATTTACCAAGTATCAATACTGACATCTGTGAGAACACTTATTTCCATCTATTAGTGGTGTGTTGACAGGAAGATGAAGGAGATAGAAGCAATCTTTTTTTTTTTTTTTTTTGAGATGAGAGAAAATTCAGTAAACATTTATTTTAGCAGGAATTATGTTATTTTTATACATAATTTTAATGTATTTCATAACAGAATTTTTTGAAGGTACTGTGGCAAGAACAGAAACAATGAAACCACTCCTCATAAATGAACTCACCTGCCAATGGGCCAGATTATGAACTCAATTACATTGATATGAATCTGTAATAGCTCCACAGAAAGCAATTAATCTTCTTGTTATTCTCACCATTTTAATTGCAAATGGAATCTGCAGTGGCATGCCCAGGCATCTGAATTTGATGACCTTCAAGGTCTTGTAAAGACCTTGAAAACATCAGTGCTACTCTAAGATGCTTATCCACACTGGTATCAATGACCCTAAGCCAATTAGAAATAACAATGAAATTCTGAGAACAAAAGTGAAGACACCAGAATAACAAGAGGTGCTTTTGTCTATTCTCCCAAATTAATGCAATGGTATAGGCATATACAGGCAGATAACCTTTCAGGTTACCTATGCAAGATTTTCTTATACAATTCCTTGTATATTCTGGCACAGAGCTTCCTTGACAGTGTTCATTGAGGAAGGTCCGTGAGGAATGTTGGATGTCCAGCTGACGAAACAAAGGGAAGACTACCTAAGAACATCATAATCGTTAAGCAAACTGGTAAAGATTGCTTCAAGATTGCTTCAAAACATTTGCAGAGGATGCTAAAAACGTGAAAGCTACCTGAAAACTTCAGTAGTAAAATGAGAAAGTCCTGGTATCTATGCAGGAATGTCCAGGAGAAAATTGGAGAAATTCAAAATCTTGCAACACCATCAAAGTTGTGTATTATCATTTAAGAGACACATTAGAGTAAGTCATAGATCTGGAATGTTTACACAGAAGGGATTAATATCTGAGGAACATTTAAAATGTATCTTTTCTCTGTATTAAAAGAGTTTATATTTGCTCTCATTTGTGAAGATATAAAAAAAGCATATGTGGTGGCAATGATGAACTTGAATTAGCTAGATTTAAAAAAAAAATAACATGTTAGAATACCGAAATATGTCATAAAAAATTTATAGAGACCGACCTTTTCTTTAGGAGATAAAATAAGTTATTGGAGAACTAATCAGTCTAGATTTAATTCTGACAGGCAGAGAGGAGCTGTTTAAATATTTCATATGAAAGGATGAGATAAAATCACTATCAGCTGAGCAAAAATATCCTCACACCACAGCTAACGATTCATTGTTAGGCTATGAAGATATTCCGTGTAGTGTCCTCTATACCTACCTGTTCATTCCTGATCAGTTTGGCATTTTATTTAATGTCTTAGGTAAAGGAATAGAAAATAGATCTACTGACTTGTTTTTTTTAAATTGTTGGATGTTAATTTCAGTCTGCATCTCCTGTCTGTCAATGACTGATCTCTCATAACAGCCTTCCAACTAGTGGCTCTCAAGAGCTCCAGAATCCCTGACCCACTGTTGCCAATCCAGAATATAATTTCCAAATGCAAAGATGTAATCTGCAGACTTAGATATATTTAATACATTCTTTATCCCTTTTAACAGGTTTTTTATTTTTAGTTATCTCCTACAGTCAGGTAACATGCACTTTTTAGTTCATTACTTTAACTTTTATGGAAACTTTGTTCCTAGTTGCACCATAGTTCAAGTTCCACATCTTAAAATGTGGCTGGGAAAATTTACAGTCTGTGTATAATCCTTGACACAACGTGGCAGGTGTCTTGTGTAGATCTTCTTTAGTTCTTTTATGGGCTACAGACATCCTGCTCATTGGTGTATTATCTATGTGCACGTCACTGATGTTATCAGTTTCTCCAATATAAAGGTTACCCTGCCAAAATAAATAACCTTCATAATTTTCTGGCCTGCAGAGTTTTGCTTTAGACAAAAGGTTTTTCAGTTGTGGGTTTTTTTGTTTTTTTTTTCCTTTGATGTGAGACCTACACACGTCAGTTACTTAACTTGACATCCCAGGTGCCCTCCCATCCTGGGATAATCACCCAGCTGACACAGACTCATCACGCTGGTCCATAGAAGGCTGACACAGGTTCTCAGCAGACACCAAGACCAAGGAAGTAGAGGCTGTTTAAAGTTATACTTTGTTTGCAGCATTATAATTTTCTTAAATAGATACTGTGTATTTTGAGACAGAATAACACTGGAGAAGCATCGTAGAAGTGTTGATCCCCCAGCTGACAACTACCCACAAATACTTATTCCTAACTATCTTTAGCAGTGTTTTTCACTCTCTGCCATTGCTTTAAACTTTCCATTTCACACACTGATTAGCTCAATAATCTTTTCAGTTTCTTTTCTAATCTGTGAAGCATTGATGAATTCAAACATGGCCAGGAGGGAGGTCACAAGCAACTTACCAAGGCAGTATAAAAATTCAAATGATCTTGAGAAACTGGGGAAATAAGATGAAATCCAACAGGATGAAATTCAATAATGAAAAGTAAAAGGCACTGCACCCTAGAAGAAAAAATATCATATGTGTAACTACAAAATGAGGAATAGTTCGCGAGGCAGCAATGCGCCAAGAGGGACCTGAGAATGATAGTACATTCCGAGAAGAATGAAAGTCAACAGACAGAGGATAACTAAAAACTGGTGAATCTAATTCTGTGATTCATTAAGGCCATGTGAGAGAAAAGATATGGGAAATAATGATTAAAGTTCACCTACCACTGTTCTGGTGAGGTACCGTATAATTTTAACCACTGTAGCAGAAGACATAGGCAGCCCCAAAAGTTTGAAAGAGAAACAATAAGAAGAAAAAAAGTTTAGAAGATATGACTTACAGGGAAAGTTGAAAAAATCAGATTCCTTTTGTCTACAGAAGGGAAGACAGAGACGGATACAGGATAACTATCTGCAAGATGTAAAATGGTGCTATAAAAAGGATAATGATTAATTGCTTTCTACATCCACAAGGGAAAAAAGAAAAAGAAATTAGTCTAACTTGTAAAAACATAATAAAAAACACATTCAAATTACAAGGGAATAAAG